>CAUYON010018465.1:0-12029 GCA_963573935.1 Arctocebus calabarensis
AGAAAGTGTTCAAGAATCTGGACTCCGTGGGGGACAGACCTCCAGACCTCAGGGTGAGAGTGGAGGGGAGTGCCAGGAGTTCCAACTTGCAGGTGGAGAATATATACAGTTTTATACCGCTTTATGCCTGGCAAGAGGGTGCCGCGGCACAGGGGAAGGAGGTCCGGTTTTTAGAGGGTCTCTCCTGTGGGGTAGAGTGGGAGGACAGCCGAACTCTGCTCGCTTGTTTGTATGGAGGTATGGCGTATACTGTGAGCTGTTCTCTTGGGGGAGGGGACTCCCTTCCACCTGGTGATGTGCTCTGTACCTTTTATTTGTAACCTTGGGGTCGCAGGTCGCTCCAATAGGGTTGATGTGCGTTCCTCGACCTTGTCTCTTGACTCAGCTCCAAACCGTTGGCTTTCTTGCTAAATTTCTGTCCTTTAACTCTCCTTCTGGACAGGAGCAGAAAGCTGGCTACAGACCGCCATCTTGGCTCCTCCCCCAGAACATATCTAAACCAAGGTATTTTCATATCAATTAAGTATGAGAACAACCCAATAATTTAGACATACCCAAATTATTAACTCGTGTTTTCTTAAAAGAGAGAGGCAAGGGCATTTATAATCTTGCTCTAGCACATTTACCTTCGCTAGTGGAGTGAAACCTGGAAGTCGTGTCTCACCTACCCTGCTTCAGACATCTTTATAAGTGCTCTACAGAACTGCCTTCTACAGAGATAGGGGCAATCACACATCTGAAAAATTTCTGAGCCTGTTTAATGGAAAGACTTTTCTAAGCACTCTAGAGTAATATCTTTTTATACTTCCCTCTAGACCAACAAACAAATTAGTGTTGGAAGCATATTTTGCCATGTGTGACCTAATTTTATTGCTTTGAATTTTATTACTGACCAGATTCATATTATTGAAAAATGTTTGAAGAATGGACCCAATTGAAGTTTTTAGGAAGCTATAATGACATTTAGTTGAAATCTTCAAAAATTTTTATTAAAAATAAGCACACAAAAATACCTCACTCTCTTCTGGATGTGTTAACATTTGATGTTAATGAATGAAAAATTCTCACGCAAAATTTCCACACACTCTGAAATAAAAACATACATTTCTTACAGCTATAATGTTTATGTGCATAAATGAAGTAATTTTTTCTTTGCCAGAAAATTTTCTGGGCATAATAAACACTGAATCTGCCTCTAGTTTTCATGTGGAATAAGTTTCCTTTTTTAAGGGCACAATTTAATTTTTCCAAATCATCTTTTTTGTTAATGACAGGTATTGACTCTAGGCAGACAAGTTGGTGTCATCTGGCATTTTTTAGACTCTGATTTTGACACCTCATTCACTGATCCAATATAAGCTACCATTCCAAAATGCAATGTGCTTTCATTCCCAGACTAAAGCAGCATACATTTACATTTTATAGTTGGGTGCAAATGTGTTAATGCATAGAATACTACTAGTCAAACTGGTAAGTTTGCTTATCCACCCCAAACCATTCACTTGCTTTAAAAACTCTTTCTGTTTGGGTTAACCACATAAAAGTTTACTGATTAACAAGATGTCAGAAATCTCCAGATATCTGGAGATTATTCTCCTATTTTAATAATTGACATACATGTATAAAATTTTAAAAATTGTTGAATGGTATGGTGTGGAGATAATATTTTTGTCTTTACACATAGATTATAACAAACTCAGAAAGGCATAATCATTTCTCCTAATGTTGGAATGTCACATGAACACTTTTCTTTGGTATCCTTACTTTACTTGGTAAAGAGATTCAAATTTATATATCCAAACTATCCCATTCTTTCTTTTTAATTATGAATATATCAGTATCTATGTTGGAGTGTGCTCTTTCTTCTTAATATTTCAACAGAAAAATACCTTCTTTATCCACAGTCTTTGGACAAATAATACAACATAAGATTGATCTGTTTTACTACAAACCATTGTACATTTTGCAAGACGTAACATGTTAAGGCCACACACAGAATCCTTTTCAAAACATAAAACAGTTGGGCGGCACCTGTGGGTCAGTCCATAAGGTGCCAGCCCCATATACCGAGAGTGGCAGGTTCAAACCCAGCCCTGGCCGAATTGCAACAAAAAAAATAGTCGGGCGTTGTGACGGGCGCCTGTAGTCCCAGCTACTCGGGAGACTGAGGTAAGAGAATTGCATAAGCCCAGGAGTTGGAGCTTGCTGTGAGCTGTGTGACGCCACGGCACTCTACAGAGGGCAATAAAATGAGACAATGTCTGTACAAAAAGAAAAAAAGAACATAAAACATTTGATATTTTTCTGTTGAAATATCAGAATGAATTTTCAATGTCTACAAAAGTTATTTTTGTACCATTATTTACATATATTTATGCTTTTTATACAAAGGAATTTCTAATTTGCCACAGTTATATAAATAAAGTCCCAACTTAGTCAACATATTGTCAGTAAAAAAATTAACAAGCCCTAAAGAGTTGCATTTTTTGTTTTCAATTGTAGGGCTAATATTTCTTTTATGACTTCCTAACTAGGTAATACAAAGGTAAAGATAGTCATAAAATAAGTATTTGTTCCATCCATGATTAAATATCTCTCTCTCCATATATATATGGAGGGACATATCAGGTGTATGGTTTACCTTTTGCCATTAAAAAGTCCAAATTAAGGCTTTCTGTATAAGGTAGACTGCATGTACTGCCTAAGATCATAAGCCATATGAAATGATATTTTCAAAAAGCTAGAATTCTTAATATATATTGCAAAACCAGAAATCTTGCCTTATTTCTATAAGGCCAAATCATATAACCTGCATGGAACTTCATAATCTACTAAGAGACATGCAGAAAAATAATTAAACTATATCACGGTAAATGTGTGAAGCAGATACATTAATGCATCCCACATAGCTCCTTAATGTTTATAATTTCCTTCCATGAGAACCTGATTTCCATTAAGCTACTGCTCATCTGTACCTAATATGTCTGTGACTGCTGCTGCTTGTTCCATTTGGTCAGAAATGTTGGGAAAATAACCACTTCCACCTAGCAGCACTCTGCTAATAACTGCTGAGGACTGATATCTCTATGGGTATGTTCTACATTCACTCTCAGTTAGCCCAGGGAAATTAAGCTTCTGTTACCTAAAATGATAACTTTTAAAGATAATACACCTGTTTCAGCTCCATTTTTTTTAAAACTTATCTCACTTCTCTAATTTTCTAATATTTCTTGGGATTAATTTTAAAATAAAAATTCTACTGTCAAATCCTTGTGTAATCTGCTCCTGTGGGAATCCAAACAAGATAAAATAATAATGGGTATTCATGGGAGCAGAGCTGAGAGATGCCTGACATTTAGGTATGATCAGGAGAGATTTTCTGATTAAGGTGTCTCAGTCTGCTCAGGCTACCATAACGAAATTCCATAGATTGAGTTCAAACAATAGACAAGTATTTTTTCTCAGTTCTGGAAGTCTGAGATCAAGGAGTTAACATGATTGGTTTCTGGCAAAGACCCCTTATTTACTTCTAGCACTGACTGTTTTGCTGTGTGGTCCTATGAACTGTTCTTTGTGTGTGTACTGGGAGACAGAGAAGAGCAAGGTTTCTGGTATCTTTGTAAAAGAACACCTGTGCATTGTCTCCACACTTAAGACCTCATTAAACCTTGATTATCTCTGTAGAGGCTCTACCTTCAGATATTTCAATACTGTCACATTGGCTTTAAGGCCTCGATATATACATCTTGGAAAAAGCATAATTCAATTCAGAGTACAAGGTGAATGCTCATTTGAGTCTGAAGAGATGAGTAGAACTTAATAAGGAAAAAGGGGTAGGAATTCCATTCTAAGAAAAGAGCTTATGAGAAAGACTACAAAGGTAAAACTTATCTTTATGATGTTTCAAAATGTAAGATGCAATTATTAGCTTTAGAAAGATAAAATTGGAAGTGAGAAATGTAAGATATTGGAGAGATAGTAACATTTGAATTTTGGCAAACAGATATATTAAAGGTTAGAGGTGGAAGAGAGTATGAGAGAGAAATACTAACACCCAATCATGGTATATAAGGTAGTATGGAAATCAATGAAGAGTGTCAGATATACTAGAAGAAAATAGTATTATCAAAATGAAGATATCTAAATGGAATCAAAGAACAAATAAAAAAGTAAAAAACAAAGTATTAAACAAAGGGAATCATGATCTTCCTGATTAAACATATAGTGATAGGTAAGTTATGGTTGATGATATTGGCCAGGGTGAGATCCTAGAATGTTTGGAATAGCAAAATGTTAGAACTGTAAATGTCTGATATGGGGCATTGTGTTCATTCTCACAGAGTGTGAACAGAATTAGGGCAGATGGAAAGGTTTAAATCTAGAGTTCGTCAATTGATAAAGGGATTATGGGAGAATAGTAGATAGATGGTACATTATATTTCTATTTTCTCAATATCATGTGTTACAAAGAAGGGTTGTTGTTTATGTAGGATTGAAAATATCAAGTTAAAAGTAGTGTTAGTAAGTGGGAGAAACTTTTTTCCTTAGTGAAGGGCCATGTTCCTAGTAAGGCACTGAGGAAAAGAAGGCAGTAAAGTTCAGTAATATGATTATGTATGTTGGGAATATTCTTAGCATTTTTAACAAAAAATCTTTCTTGAGCCTCTACTTTGTGCAAGGCACTGCGCCAACCAATGGCATAACACAAAAGTTAAACACACATACACACACACAAAAAAAGATTTATTCTTTAATAATGATTGTAGGAGTGGACTAGGAGACTCATGGACCTTGGTTTTAGAAGGGAAAATGGGAATACATTTATTACTAATTTCTTCAATTAAGTAGCACTCAACATATTAGTAAGTAGCATTTACCTAACATCTTTATGCTCCCAGGTTTTTTGGCCTCCCTCTGTCTTATCTCTCGTTCTCTGCTATCCATCAATTTCCATTTCAAGCCGCCTACATAATCACCTATTTATCTCATCTGTCTTTGGTGGATCGTCTTTCATTTCCTTATATGTTGCTTTAGTAACCATTCATAATTATAAATTTCAGTTTTTTTAAGGTTTTGCATGCTTCAATTTTGTTAAAATAATTAAGTTAATTAAGTAATTTAATAATTATATCATGCATTATTATAAGTCTTTCTAGGTAGACTTTTGATTTGATCTCTTAGTGTACCTCACAAAGGAGTTCCTTGGAGTTAAAGAACATGAAGCGTGTGCAGGTTATATGACTGTGCCTTATAGAAACAAAGCATCATTTCTGGTTTTGCCAATATATATTAAGAGTTCTAGCTTTTCTAAAATATAGTTCCATAGGGCTTATGATGTTAGGCAGTAAATACAACCTGTCTTATATAGGAAGCCTTGATTTGGACTTGTTAATGGCAAAAGGTAAACTACACACCCACTCTGTCCCCCCAATTCTAATAACCACCTTGTGAATATAGGCATGAATAAAATTACCCATATTACTTGGAAAACTGAGGAGCATTTTAAGTATGAGAAAAGTATGATTCATTTTTTCCTGTTTCCTGTTCATACTGAGAGTAAACTATAGTATTACTCAGTCTGCACAATGTGCATAGGAGTAAATGATAGATATTCTCAATGAAGTCTCAAAATATTCAAATGATGCTTCATTTTTTCAAAGCTGCACTAAAAGAAAATTGAATTTTCTTCTATTTCTCCAATTATAATACTCACATGAGAAAAAGAAATGATTTTTCTTGTTACTTGTTTATGTTTTTCCTCTCATCATGGAAAAGCTTCAAAAAATAGTTATTTTAATACTTCTCTCCTAGTTTTTAGAGCCATTGTTCTCAATCACTTGTGAAGGAAATTCTATACTCACTTTCTACAACTGGTACTAAGAGACATTACTAATCCAGTAGCTGCTTTTACCACGTATTAAAGCATAAACATTACAGTCTTAACCATGTTTACTTTGCGGTCTGTCCTAGAATGAAAGACTTTCTTATTCTCCTTGAAGTCGTTGGATTGCTAAATTAGAGAATGAAAATTTTGATATAAAATTGAAAACGATATTGAGTATTTAAATAGCAGCACTTTTCAAATTAATCTTAGCATAACAATATAATCCCTATTTGTATTGTGCCTATAATTTAATATTTGGTATAATTTGAGTATTTTGAAACTTATGTAGGTAAAGACATGCAAATCTTGTCACACAATGCTAATAATGTTACAAATCTTGTCACACAATGCTAATAATTTACTGCATTGTATTTTAGCAGAGATTTGTGAGAAATGATTTGTCTTTGCTTAGATACAGATTATGATCAATTCTTTTTTGACATACATATTTGTTATATTATTTCTTAAAATACGTTCATATAAAGCAATTTGAAAAGGGATAAGAACTCAGCTAAAATTTATATGACAAATCCAATTTATTTGTCATTTATGATTAATACAAATGTTATTTTGGGAATAGTCTATGTATATATGAAATTAAAGTATTTGAATGACAAACATAGTTTGTAGCAAAGTCATGGTGGCAAGGGTCAGAATGTCATAGATGGCAGTCACATTGTGAGATATGGTTATGTTCGGGATATTATGTATTCAGAGGTAATATGGGATCTGTCTACACATTATCCTGAAATTGTTGGAAAAGAGATAGAAATAGAGGGAGTAAAAGGGAGAAGAAGAAGGAAAGAGAAAGAAAGAGGCTGTAGGAGTCTAGAGAGAGAGAGAGAGAGACCGAAAGATAATTGTAAGATATTGTCAACTTGTCAATTTAGGTCAAAGTGCAAAAGTATTGTGTTTGTGTGTATATATTTAAACAGCACATAGTTAAGTATTGTCTTAATAGTCTAGTTAATAATATCTAACTTTAAGTCCTTTTACATTTAATGCAACAATAAAGGTGATTGGCTATATAGCTACCCTAAATGATTGTTTTGTATTTAGACTAATTTGTTATTTCTCTTTCTTTTCCCACCTTATTACAAATATTATATATTATTGAATGTTACATCTTTCCTATATTCAATTTTGTCTGTAACTATTATATCCTAATAGTTTATATTGAGGTTGAAGTTATCTTTAGGTTAGCACTTTTTAACTTAAATAATGTTATGTCATTTTACAAACAGTGTAAGAACTTTATTACAATAATGTTCCTTAGGGGCTACTTAAAATTTTCCTCAGACACATCAAATCTATAGTCTTTTCTCTTCCTTTGAAAAATGGAAGCCTTTATAAGCATTTTAATTAGTTGGGCAGGTTCAATAGTTTGTTTAGAGTGTTGTTTATCCCATTTACATGCATATTCCCAGTATCCCACCTAGATTATAGAGTCATGCATGGTGAGGATTAGTCTTACGATTTTACCATGTTGAATGATCTTTTGCAAATAATAAGTAATGATAAATTATGTTTTCTTACTTTTCAGGATATGAAGGTAATCGGAAATATTCAGCAAACATTTCCAAACAGACCTCATACTTACAGAATCTTTTAAAGTTGGCTGTAAATAGCAATACAGAAAATACTTATAAATGGTTCTCATTAATATTTTAGGCACTTTATATCTTTTAATATTATTTTTCCTTATTTTGTAAAAATTATCTGAATTGTTGTTATTTAAAATTTGCAGCTGAGAAATTTGAAGCACATATAAAGTTGTAAAATTTTTAGATATACCTGTATTACAGTCGTCAATACCAGAATTTACAAACATCCTTCTTACTAAATTTTGAAAATACTGTAGGGACAAAAAATACATAGTATGAAAAGGACAGAATAGAGTTAGTATAAAATTTATTAAGTTAAATAGTAACATGTTTAAAATCAAAAGTAAAAGGAATGGGGGTTAAGTAAACCTATTAGAGAAAACACAGCACAAGCAAAAACAAATGGAAGATAGATTTTAAAACAACTTCCCGAGAGAATCATTCCAAGAAAATCAAACGTATAAAGAGAGGTTTAAGGGAATTGCACAATAAAGTGAGAATGTTTAATATTTGTCCAAGCTCTGTAAATGGAAACTTTGTTAGACTGTGTGTCCAGTAAAATTCTGAAGTAAATACAATCTCAATGATTTCCAAACTAATCTATGATATACAGTAAAGCAAAAAATTGCCAACTCACTTTATGGAGATTATATAAACTCGACATCCAAGTTTGTTAAGAATTGTATATGAAAAGCAATTCATACACAATGGCTGGTAGAAAATTAGGGAACCATTTAAGCAATACATTAAAAATATATATATTTGACAATGTTGGGAGTGAGTTTGTTACCAAAGAGTTTAACATTATAAGATGATTACATGAAGTGTACTACACTAAAATGGTAAAGGCAAAATTTACACATAATCATATCAACAGAGGTTGAGAAAACATGACTGAATTCAACACTCATGTTAAAAACAGAACTTAACAAATTGAAACAGAGGACTTTCATGTCTGCCCAGAATTTTATTTATTAAGAAACAGCAATGGCTTTAAAATTAGCAAGTATCATATTTAATAGTGAAGATTATAAGCATTCCTCCCTAAACTACAAGATATTGCCACACATGAAGTAAAACTGTGTGACAAAACTAACATTGTATATCATGAGAAGAGTTCCTACTCTGAGTTTTTACATTGACTGATGAAAAAAATACTAAAATCAGATCCTTTTCTCACACTTTCCCCTTTTTACAATCAATGAAGTTTTAAATGCAAGAGACAGAATCATAAATGTTTTGAAACAAAATGAGTGTACTCTGTTTACGACTTCAGGGTTAGAAAAGATTTTCTAAGTGAGATTCAAAAACGCAAGTAATCGGCCCTGGCCCCATATACGAAGGGTGGTAGGTTCGACCCAGGCTCCAGCCAAATTGCAACAAAAAAAATTGCCAGGTGTTGTGGCAGGAGCCTGTAGTCCCAGCTGCTCTGGAGGCTGAAGCAAGAGAATCGCCTGACCCCAGGAGTTGGAGGTTGCTGTGAGCTGTGTAGCCACAGCACTCTACTGAGGGCAATAAAGTGAGACTCTCTATAAAGAAAAAAATGCAAGTAATAAAGTAGGAATCACAAAGAGATTCTATTCAATGAGAGGTTGTTTAAAGGAATGAAAATATCATTTAAAAGTGAGGTAAGATTGTTGCAACATATAAAACCAAATTACTGTATTGCAATATGGCAGTCTTTATCGAGATTATGTAATATTTGTTCAATAGGCCCAATATATGTATTCAGCCTAAATAGATGGTCTCATCTATTATTTATTTTTACCATCAATTTTGATTGTTTGGTGTTGGTGCCATGAACTGATAAGTATATAGGATATTATCCCTGAGGTGTAAATAGATGGATCAACTTTTAGAACATAACATTGTATTCTAAAATTTAAGAAACAGAAAAATATCTATGGGGGAAATATCATAATATATACATTAAACACATCAATGCCAGCCCTGCATAATTCATAATGATGCATGGGTGTTCATTGACAGACATTAATCTGATTATAGTTGGTCATATAGGAATAAAAAAGAATATAAATTTGAGATGAAAAAATCAAAGCAGTAATAAGGTGTTTCCTAGTACAGATTAGTAAAATCTGTCATGACTGCAGAGTCTGATTAAATCCTCTGTTAGCATTTGATTTGAATTTTTATGTGTATGTGCATGTGCTACATAATTATTAGTAATTTGCTATATACACAATTATCAAGCCAAAGAGAAAAATTTCAGCCATGGAAATATTATAATAACAGAAAATATTTCCAAAGGACAAGTTCTATCTTCTATTTGTAAAAGACATCATTCCCATTACACTAAAATATAAAATAACATTATGAGGTCTAACTAAAGAGTTGCTGCTCTTTAGTTAGATCAAGAAATATATAAGCAATTCTTAACCCTGAAAAAAATTTTTTAACCATAATTTGTCCTCACCTTTGTTTTTAGGAAGAACTTTTTAATACATAGAGTAGTCATACTTTTTTTTTTTTTTTTGAGACAAAGGCTTAAGCTGTCACCTGGATAGAGTGCTGTGGCATCACAGCTCACAGCAACCTCCATTTCCTGGGCTCAAGAGAGTCTCCTGCCTCCGCCTCCCAAATAGCTGGGACTACCTACAGGCGCCCATCACAACGCCCGGCCATTTTTTGGTTGCAGCCATCATTGTTGTTTGGTGGGCCCGGGCTGGATTCAAACCCACCAGCTCAGGTGTATGTGGCTGGCGCCTAAGCCCGTTGAGCTACAGGCTTCGAGCCAGTAGTCACACATTTTCAAGCAAATCTGATCATTTTAGCATCTAACTGTTCAGTCTGCTTGTGAGTTAATACAAAAGCAAAGTGTGAAGGATTTTTCCACAGGACAATGCTTCCAGTTGTGCATCTTTAGAGAAACATAGCACTTGCTGAGAAGCAGTGACTTTAAAAATAGAAGTCATTGCTATGCATATTAGTGGACAACCTGCTGTTCCAGACATTCTAAAAGGAGTTATTCTGGCTTCAGCAGTAAATCAAGCTTGGATGTAAGAGCGCGGGTCCTTACCTAAATTATCATTGTGCTGTAAGCATTATGTAAACCACATAACAGTGGGACCTTGTACATACATCCTGTAAAGCAGAGAGAATAAATGCTGACAACCTGCCACCCTGTTTAACTTTGATGACTCTGCATCTAATCAACAACATTTGTTTCAGACTGAAGCTATGGCCATACTTCCAATCCATTCGTACATCAGTGATTAAAATAATGAGGATGTTCAGGGACAAATCAATATGCTTTCTTCTTATGGAAGTTCCTTGTCATTTTGAAACTGGAAATGTGGTTCTGGAGCTCAGCTATAGCTAAGATAAGTAATGGTTATGATTTGCCACAAAATTGTTGTTTTAAAATTCACTCTTGACCAAAACAGTAAGCTATAATTATACTGGAGACAGATTGTACCACAAATAATCTTTTTTTTTCTCTAAAATCACATTAATCTTTACCTAAGCTAATTACAGCTTTAAATTTATCAGGAGAATGTACATATTTTGTAGGAAAAATGGAAATAATTGGAGGATTTAATGTGGGCAAGCTAAAACCCACTCTGCACATAGAGAAAAACATGGACTATCTGGACTACAACATGACTGTCGTGCTGCCAATTGGAAATAAGAATTGCGTATCATATCATCTGATTCCCCTCAGCCTGTAAAGATTCAGCCACATTTACAATGATAACAATTGACATAAATCACTTGTAACAAAAAAATATGACACTGGCACTAAAATAAGGTGTGCATATAATGCATTGATATTTTCTCATTATTATTTTTAGATAAAGATATAAGCTATTTACCTTTTTTTTTTTTAATTTCGGGTTAATCTGAGAGTGCAAACATCTTAGGTTACAATATTTGCATATATTAGGTAGAGTCCCTCTTGTAGTTGTCTTCCCCACCGAAAAGGTGTGCCAATATCCTTACATTATATATACTAAGAACATACCTATTCCTTCCCCTCCTCCCCTCTTCCATCCCATGATTTCCTTTCCCCCATCTTGAATTGAATTGCATTTTTCTCCTATGTGGGCATGAATTAGATCATCTTCTAGCTTTTTTTTTTTTTTTTTGAGACAGAGCCTCCAGCTGTCACCCTGGAGGGAATGCTGTAGCATCTTAGCTCACAGCAACCTCCAATTCCTGGGCTCAAGCAAGTCTCCTGCCTCTGCCTCCCAAGTAGCTGGGACTACAGGTGCCCACCACAATGCCTGACCATTTTTTTTTTTTTTTGGTTGCAGCCGTCACTGTTGTTTGGCAGGCCCAGGCTGGATTCGAATCCATCAGCTCGGGTGTACGTGGCTGGCGCCTTTGCCCGTTGAGCCACAGGCACTGAGCCATCTTCTAGCTTCTTATTAGTAGTTTTTATTGTACTATTTCAATATTAGATATTTTAGCTAAGGTAATACATTTATTTAGAGTATAATAATTTAGTATAATTATTCATTTAGTAACTAACTTAATAAATAGTTTAAAAATATATTTTATATTAGAAGTGTGTTGTCTTA
>CAUYON010018466.1:0-56684 GCA_963573935.1 Arctocebus calabarensis
CAGCAGCCCTGACGACCAGGCGCCCAATACGACCAAATCCGTTTATTCCGACCTTCGCTTTCACCATGGTGCCTCAGGGATGCGGCTGGCGCTGCACTAGAAGAAGCGGCTGTCTGACGAACGGGAGGACCAGAGAGCCCCAGTGTAATCTTTTTACAGAGAAATTGAACAGTTTCTAATAAAATTTTAAATACATATCATTTGTGATCTAGAAAGTTTACTTATGTGTATAGGAATTTATTCTGCCGAAAAGTCATGCAAGTATGTACAGTGTTTACTGAGTCAACACAACAGTAAAATTCTGAAAGTACCATAAATATTAATTAATAGTGTAATGATTAGTAATATATTGTGGCTGAGCCAAACTGTGGAATACTATGAAGCCCTTAGAAAAGAATGTCAATCTGTATGTATCGATACAGAAGAAGGCCTATGATATATTAGTGAATTTTTTTAAAAAGAAATTTATGCCACATATAATCCTATTTTATCACTATCGTAAACTATGAAACAATGCATGAGGGTCCATTGGACAGACATTTCCTACCAGCCTAGCCAAAGTTCTAGAAAAATACATATTTATGTATTAATAGTAGTTTATCCATGACATTGAGAAATTGCCATTTTTTTTTGCTATTTAAAAATTGTTTATTATAGGAACATAATAGTTGAATATCATTACAGGGTATGTGTGATGTTTTGATACAGGCGTTCAATGAGTTTTCACTATATTATTAAGTTTTTCAGCTTCTGTATACTATTTTTGTAATTAAAAAATAGAACCAAAACTCTCTTTAGGAATCCATCTCAACCCAGTTGCAGTATAGTTTTTATAAAAGCCATCTTGACCCAGTTTTGAGGCACCGGCGAGAGGCTGGTCAGTTCCCCTTTTTAAGTAATCAGTTAATGTTCACACCCCAACCACCTCCCTTGTGGGGCTTTCACACTCCAGGGTTAAGAAATACCCATCCCTATCTCCCCAGGGCCAAGGACCAGCTGACCTGGGACAGCTCCTGTGACTCCAGAGGCTGCTGAAATCACTCGAGGTACCCCATGCTTAGGCTGCCTACCCTGCCTCTCTGCCCTGCCACTGACCCTGCTGCTTGCCCCGGGGGCCCTGCGTGGAGGGAGGGACTTGTGAGTATAACCACCTGCAACACTCTCTCCCACTTCTCCCTCTTGATCTGCATCTGGCCTCCCCGTACCTCACCCAGGGGAATGTGGCTACCGCACCAGGAAAACATTCCCAGCCACGCTCTCACAGGCTGCCCCGCCTCCAGTGCTCGTGGAGGGACCTCCAGGAAGGTCCCATTGCATCCCTTTGCCTGGCGCATTCCTTTGGCTTCTGTGATCAGCCTTTGCACAGGTTCCCGTCTCTCCTCCCTGGTGCCTGCACCTGATGAGCCCTTGGCTTTATTTCCTGGCTTCTGTCTTCGCCTCTCCCGTCTGGTCCAGCGTCTCCACGGAGCAGCCACTGGCTAATGGACTGCTGCCTGGCCCAGCTCCCTCCAAACACGGCCTGGTTTCATGGGCATCTCTGTAGCACACAAGACCTCAAAGCCCAGAGAGAAAACCCTAATCTCATACTGTCCAACTGGAGTGGGCCAGAGCCAGGGTCAGAAACAAGGCAGACAGGTCATCAGGGGTTTGGAAACAAAGGAGAACCTCGGCTGCCAAGCAAGCTCTTCGGAAGCAGCGCCTGGGTGGAGGCAGGAGCATGTACATGCTGGAGGCTGAGCCCAGTCTGCTGGCAGGTAGGGGAAATCACTGCAGGGCAAAGCAAGGCGGGGGTCGACAGGGCGAGTTGGAGGTCAGGACCCACCACATCCTTGGAGAAAAGGCCGTTGTGACCACAAAGGGTGGTGAGCGTCCCTTTGAAAGCCGAAGTCTGATCCTGCTGCTGTCGACGGCTAGATGCACAGCCTCAGGCACTTAAGCTTTGTAAGCGCCAGTTTCTTCATCCGCAAAACTGGGCATAATGAAATCCACCAAGCCCACCTCATGGGCAGTTGTAAGACCCCATGCCCCCTGTCTTCCCAAACCCACAAACCTAAGATCTAGAAGGTGGGAGAACAACTGAGAGGCTCCTTGTGGAAGCTTCTTACTAATGCGTCTCTGTTCTGGCCCTTCTAAGTCCTTTGGGGGAGAAGACCTCGGGATGTGGTGGTACTTGGCGAGAGATGATGGTAGGACCCTAAGGGGAGGGCCTATGCTTGCTTGGGCTGGACGCTCTGCCTTCCTCTCTCCTCATAGTCCAATTCTAGCCTCTACGGCCCCTCCAGTTCCACCCTCTCTGCCCCTCTCCTGTCTCGCCTAAGTACCAAACTTCCTCTCATCCCTGCTGGGGCTGCTAAGTTAAAAGCAAAGCGTCTGTAGCCAAACTCGTGAGGCAAGACATGAACTCCCAAAGTTACCTCTGTGCAAGCCCCTCTCGGCCACCAGCCTCTCAGAAATCTCGAACAATTCCACTCTTTGCAGACATGGTATTTCCTTGTTGCGTGCCACTTTCCTACAACTGGAATTTGTAGACAAGAAAAATACAGCTGTTACACAGCACTAACTGGGCTTTTACGTAGCTTCACAGGCCGGAGACTGGCCTGGAATGCCACACACCTCCTTAGCATGGCTTGCTTGCTGGGGCCTCTATTCATCTCACGTGCATTGTGCACCGCGGAATTTTCCAGAGCATGGCGGAGAGTTGTGTTGCTTGTTCTCAGAACTATGCAAAAACAAAAAAAACAACAAAAAACTACTTTTTTTTTTTTTTTTTCTCAAGCAAGGAATTGCAGGCACTCCAGAACCCCGGTGACTCAGGCAGAGCCGTGCAGTGGGCTTTCCAGGAAAAACAGAAGGCGTGAACTAACGTCAACCTCGGTAACCATTCCTCCCTGAAGGGGCGGGAGCTCCCTGCCCCAACCCAAGTGTGGGAGCCATTCTGAGGCAGCAAGCCTTTACAAGACTCCCAGTGGACCCCAGTTCGTTTAGCTTCGTGGCCCCATCATGTGTCGGCTGAGGGGGCTATAATCATTGGTTGCTTATTTTTTTCAAGTAAATAATCAAATGAGTGTAGAGTTTGTGAGAACATCAGACCGGCTGCCTGGGAGAGTGGGAGGAACTGAGGTTGTGTGAGCACGTAGGGATGAGTGGGCTGCCCAGCCTCCTCTCTCAGGAGCACCTGAGGGGCTCGAATCGCTCTCTGCTCCTTTCAGGCCTTGGGGGCCCCAGTGGCTGCTCTGACTGAGTTTGCGCCTAAATTTCCGGACACCCTGAGCTGTGGGCATTAAGCAATTGTGCTCATTCCTTCTCTGTCAGTATGCCAGGCATCATGGGAGGATGAAGAAGATGAGGATGGTAAGAGAAGGGCGGAGAAAGAATGACCAGACTAGGGAACACCTGGGATGACAGCAAAGCCGGTGGCCTTCGAAGGGAAGTCTCCCCGTCTCGCTCAGTGACCTGCTGCTTCCACCACTCAGGGGATTAATGTTTCTGTTCCAAAAGTAGCTTGGGGAGGCCAGCTTCTGTCCTGGGGGTCTCCACGAGTGTCCCCCTCACCGCCACATCTTCCAGAGCTCTGCGGTGGACCTGCGGATTGTGGCGTTCATCCTACGACGGGAACAGAATGTAGCATGAGCCCAGCCTCCTTATTCGCCTCACTTGCCCGCATCAGCCCATAGATCCGATCTTGGTCGTCCTTACGGGGCTCACCTGTGACTTAGCCTGTCCTCTGCGGCCCCTGCCTTAGTCTAAGTCACAATTGTTCTGGATACGAAGGTGAAAGGAGCTTTCTGTCCAGAACTCAGACTCGCCTCTCCCCATGTCCCCTGGTTGCCAGCCACTCCTCCACTTCCCCATCCCAGTTCTGTAGAGCAGACTGTCATGACAGTCATGACGAAGGACAGAATGGCAAAGTCCTCTCAACAGCCTCATCACAGGTGATCTCTCACGGACTGCTTCTTTCTAAGGCTTCAACAGGGATTTACTGAGGCTTTCCATCCAGAACTGCATGGTCCCAAACAGTAGTCATTCGTCACATGTGTGGCTACTTACATTTGAATGAATTAAAATAAAATTAAAATTAAAATTGCTCAACAGTCACTTGTGTCTGTTGGCCATCCTATTGGATTTGGTTGCTTGCTCTCAGAAATATGCAAAAAATGCTATTAGTGTGACCTGTATCTTTGTACCCTTGTGCCAACAATGAAAAAGAAAAAGAAATACGCAAAAAAAAGCTATGGTATTTTCCTTGTGTGTGGAGATATGAAACAGTTGCATCACTGCAGAAAGTTCTAATTTAGGCTTTCTACCCTAACCCCTCTTCCTCTGGCTCTCAATTCCCTTCCCCACAAATTCCCATTCCTTTTCCATGTATGAAAACATTGATAATATCTTGTTAAGTAAGCTTTCAAGGATTGTACTTGGGCAAAGCATGACAGACCTTATCTAAAGGATTGCAGAGTATCAGATGGAAGTGAGCAGAGAGGTGACTCCAACTCTCTCTTCTGAAGAGCACTGGTTAAACAACCTGCACAGTTAACGAGGAAAGGTTTCCAAGCGGTGTAATGCCAGGATACGGGCAAAGAGATTGGTCCAGGAATGGGATGCAAGTAAATTAAAGAAGGACTGGGGGGAGACCTCGTCAATGAAATGAGAACATTCCAGAAAAAGTTTACTCTGCATTGACATTATTTTAAGTAAATCCCGTTTTCCTTTTGTTTTCCAGCACAAAATAGTAAAGTTACTGATAACAATGTGGCAAGAGTTAAACTACGTGTGTGTCTATGTTTTAATTGGGGAAAGAAAAGCCAGTAACTTTTTCTTCATAAACACTAACAACAGTACTCATGTTGAAGACAATACATTGTTCCATTCAAAATGCAAGCACGGATAGCCACATAGTAAGCAATCAATAAGTACTTGTCAACTGATGGGAAATAAATCACAAAATAAAAATACAAATTAGGAGTCCATGCCTCTGCTGATCATTCTCTCCCCTAACTAATGAGCTGTTTATTTTACTGACAAGAGCTTCTCCTTAGGAGTTCTTAGTGCAAGCTGGTGCTGGTTGGGGCTGGGTATGTGCTCATCAGCACTAGAGATTAGTTTGCATGTCGAGTGGTGGTGGCTGTAGAGGCAAGATGGCAGGCACCACGTTTCAATTCCTTTCATTTTTTTGCATTGTCAGGCCCATAAGTGAGGGATTCTGTGATTGGCTGCTCCGTAAGTGGAGGAGAGCTTAGCGCACCTAGCACACTTGACACCAGCCTTGTGTTTGAGTGTCAAAGAAAGAGGCCCTTCTTGGTCAGGAATTTCAAGCCAGACAGTCTAGTCTGTAAGCAGGAGCTGAGAGTATTTACACTGAAGGTAGCTTGTGCACGAAGATCATGTTGCCAATAACAACAACTATTATAATGAGCATTTAATGTTTTTGCTTCCAAATACCCTTTTCTTCTTCTGATAAAAGTAACCCCACAGATTGCTAGGATGTGTGCATGTGTGTGTGTGTGGGGGGTGATGCTTCTTTTCTTATCCCCATTAAAGTGAAGACTTAGAAGAGACCCCAAAATGTAATGTCTCAAACAAGTTGAAAGATTGTTTGTCTCTCATATAACAAACCTAGAGCTAGTAGATTGGCTCTGCTTTATAGAGTCATCCAGGGACCTTGGCTATCTGGGTAGCTCTGCCATCCTCAACACACGGTTCCAACAGTCATCCAGGCTTTGCCATTTCCATCCAGCAGGAAGGAAAGGGGACACAGAAGAGTGCCTCCCCATGTCTTCTGGCCTGGTCTGTCAATGCCTGTATATCACTTTGACTCAAACTCCACTGGTGAGAACTTGGACTCATGGCTACACCTAGCTGCAAGGGAGTCTGAGACTTGAACTTTCTAGCCAGGCCCAAGCCCTATGTGTTCGAGCCATATTCTAGTCAAGAGGTGGATACATGGCCCAAACCAAGGTAAAAGACACTCCCTCAAAAATCTGAATCTTGAGCAGAGTAATAGTTAAGACTATAAAGGGTCGGAGCTGCCTGGCCCTGGTAACAGCACCCTGGAGAGAAGCTCCATGGATTCCTGCCACCCAGACTCCTGGAACTGCCCTGATTCTATCTACTTTCCCCGTGGTATTGCTGTAAGTATCATTTTAGCATAAAGTAACCAGAGCTGGTATTTCTTGCTTGCCACAAAGATGAGCTGATATAACTGCTATACTTACCTCTCACTAACTGCTGGCTGTTTGACTAAATAACAAATATTTCTTGTGTTTTACAGGGGGCCAGACAACATTCTGGGCCCTGGGATATACCTGTGAACACATTAGGGCCCTGCTCTCATGGCATTCCTCCTGGTTTCCAGCCAGTGGAGCTCCTGCCTTAGTGCTCCCCTCCCTGATTCTTTGGTGTGCGCCTGGAACTCAGGACTGGCCCAGCCAGTTTCCTAAAAGGCCAAGTGTACAGTGAGGCAATTACCAATGCAGCACAAGCTTTCCTTGGGCATTCTGACTTTTATTTTGCCTTTTTAATTTTGTTTTTCATATTTGCAATATGTAAATTAACTGTCAGTGCATCCTGCAAGTGGGTTATGCAGGGCTGCGATTTCACTGTTACTCTGCAGCCTGACAACTTCGCCAGTCCTCATAGGCCTAACTAGGGTGGCAAATCGAAATTTGCACAAGAGCGGGCATCCCTGTGCTGCTTCCTTGTGAGCCCAAATGAGAACTCCATCCCCCTTGGGGCTGTTATTACCAGGGCACCCGGTAGGTACCACAGGCGCTGCTCAGAAACACTTGCCTTCATTAAGGTCTACTCCGTACGGCATTGTCATGCAAATATCCTGAATCAAGGAGGCTAAAAAGTGATAGAGGGGTGAAGGGAGAGGTCTTAACTAAATACCACATCAGTGTTCAGGGCAGTCCTTGATCAATTGGGAGTTCGAGCAAAGTAAGGACAGGCTTCAGCCTATGAGAACTTGCTGACAACAATTATCTTCGAGTCCCCTCCAGTCATCTGAGCAACTCCCTCTTGCTACTTCTGTAAATTCCCTGTGGATTTTTCCCCCATACATTTCCTGGAGGAGGGGAGATGGGAAGGAAGAAGAGGTGGGGGAATCCAAGGTCATTGTCAGCTGAAAATATTCAGGCTAATTGGACGAGGACGGCAGGACAAGTTTCTGGGCTGCGTGGACCTGCGCGGTTAATAATCGCACCCTAATGGGTTTCACCCCTAAAGGTGTGCGATGGAGAGATGGCATGAATAATGCAGCGAGCAGAGGGCCCGAACCCACGTTTTCACTCACAGAAAGGCAAGCTAGGAGCCTCAGGTACGAGTTTCAAGCCTATCAGGGTTTAATCGCGCTCTCTCAGAGCTTTGTTACTAAGCGCTGTGTAGGTGTGAAAACCCTTATTACCATGTAATTTTGTTGGGAGCAGACTTCCAAGTACCTGCTTTACTTTATATTCACACACACAAAAAAGATCAAAATGCACTTTATTTCCTAACAATAGCCAATTTGGCTGCAATTATTGAAAAATACTGAATTTTAAGGCATGGAGCCCAAGCGACTCCCCACGCCGCTCCCCTCCATACGTGAATATCTTCTTATTTATTGCCTCTCTCGTAATGAACTTTGAGATAAACAACAGAAAAAGTAATTTGTTTTTTGACAATGCTGAACCTTTGAATAGAGAAAATCACACAGTTGAACACAGAGCGCGGTCCTGTGTGGTAAGTGGTATCCATGGCAACCAATAGATTTTATGCTAAGTCTGGCCTTTAAAAACATTTCACGTTTACCACTGAGAAAAAGATGGCCTTGATTTAAAAATGATACAACAAGCACCTCCAATGGGCATGCTTTCTGCTCTGGGCTGCAAACACAATTAAGAGGCCTCTCCTCAGCACCGAATCACCTCAATAGTATCCGTGTCATCCCTGACGTACGACGTGAGCAGCTCGAAAAGGAAAAAGGTTGAACATTTTGTATTGTGCTGCAGGGGCTGAGGCAGTGTGTTTTTCACTTGTTCTCCTTGTATTTAACGCCAGAAGTTAAAAAAAAAAAAAAAATAGGGAGTAAAAATAGCATGTTGGCCTCTCCTCTTAGTCTGTGATCATGGTGACGGTGAAAATATTATGGCCTGCTTCTCTTGGGAGAAGCTCCAGTCCCACTGGCTTATTATAACTTCAAATAATGAATGGAGAAATACCTGCCATACCAGCGTCAGACGGAGCGTCCTCAATTGGTTTCTGTTCACATGTGGAAAGTTGGGTATCAAAAATGGAATGCAGTTGTGGCCAAGAGAGGAGGTCGCCTTAATGATAATACTTGAATAAAATGAGGAAGGACAAGCCTCCCTTCTTCTTTAAAAAGAAAAAGAGAGGTTTGATCAACGGCCCTGCATCAAAGGAGGAAAATGCAATGAACGTTTTTGACGGGAGTTTGTTCTGCTGAGCTGTTTCAGAGTTCTTTGAGGGCTTCCTTTCTGACGTGGCATTTCTATTTCCTTTTTCAAGAAGGTTGTATTTATTCCTCAAAAATGGATTATATAGCCCGCACCAAGAGTTAGAGAAACCTTTGAGGTAGCTACTTGCTGCTGGAGCGTTTCAGCAACTGACTGGTGTGGTGGGTTGAATGGGCCTCTGGCCTCCCAAATTCAGATGTGGAAGCAGTCCTACCCTCCACTTCCTCAGAGCACGACTGTATTTGGAGACAGGGCCTTTCTTTAAAGAAGGGACCACAGTACAGGGAGGGCATTAGGGTGGGGTAATTCAATCTCACTGGAGCCCTCACAGAAAAGGGAACACTTGGGCACACAGAGAGACAGCAGCCATGTGTGTGCGCAGAGGAAAGCTCGTGAGGACACGCTCAGAGGGCGGCGGTCTGCACGCCAAGCAGAGAGAACTCAGAAGAACCAACAGCTGACAGCTTGATCTTGAACTTCCAGCTTCTGTAACTGCGAAAAGGTAAATTTCTTTCTAGTTTAGCCACCTAGTCTCTGCAAATTTCTCCTGGCAACCCTGGCGAACTATTAAAACTGGGTGGGTCTAGAACGTTCTTTAACGAAAAGGACGTCTCCGAAGGTGCGCTAGTCAGTACAGGAGAGGGGTCCAGGTGGAAGGCAGGGAGCATTTGGCTTTCCCACCTTCCCTGAAGGGTGGTTCTAGGGGCCTCCTCTGACTCACCCACCCATGTCTATCAGGGGCAAACGGGAAGGTCCTCTGAGTCCTCACTGTTGGCTTTGATGAATCAAGGATAATTTCTGATTCACTGACATCTTACGAAGAGAAAATTGACACTTCCTACTGCCAAAATACCTGAGAAGTGACTCTGGACCCAGGAAGGTGGTGACTTCAGAAAGGAAAGGGGGGTGGAGAGCATGCTGCCCTTTGCATGTCATATTCCTAAGCTTTGCTCCACACTCCAGCCTCAGGCTCAGGGCCACACAACTGCCACTTGCCCAAAGGCAAGAGCCATTCATCTTGATGAGAGTGCACAGAGACCTCTGGGCTCTCTTTGGCTAGGGAAAGAAAGTTGACTGTTTCACATGCCGAAACATAAATCACTCTCTCTAGGCCTTGTTAACTTTTACGTATAAACTGTTTTAATGTAGAACTGTCAGGACCCTGCAAAAATAATGGGTGGTGACAGGTTTAGGATTAAAATCTTCTCAGGTAGTTAGGATGGTGAGTTGGGTTATAAATTGCTTTTAAAGAGCAGAGGCATGGGCTCTGCGCTTCATATGCTTAGTCCAAATGGACACCAATGAGGCATCTGGGCCAAGTATATGCTAGTAATACATCTTAATTATTTGTCAGCAAAGCTATCTTAATAAGAGATGTCTTTTATTTTGATTAAAATGACCCTTGGTAATCTCTAAAGGGTCTTGTCTGAAAAACTCCATTGAAAGGGAGAAATTGAGTTTTCTGGGGTTTAAGATTTTATGTCTCAAGCAAGGAGAACTGAATAAAAAAAAATATATATCAACTGATATGAAGAAATAGCTCAAGTGTCCAGTTATATAGATGCACCAGTGATTCTTAGATGACTTTATTTGCTTTGGTGCCAGGCATCAGCAGACACATAATTTCTCTCAACACTTGTCGTATCTCAGGGCCCTCTGGACAGGCATGGCTGTTTACTCATAGGGCAGTAGGGTCTGAGGAAGGGCCGGGACCTGCCATCACCCCCACAGAAGTGGCAGGTGACACTGTGCATGGTGTGTGAAGTATGGATGTTCAGTGAGTTGGCAAAGCAAATGGCAGCCACCTCCAGCCAGGAAAGCAAATGGTTTTCTCACAGGACTAAGAAGGGTGGATGTCGACTAGGATGGAATGGAGCTTGGATGGGAATCTGGGCAGGACTTAGGCTGAGCACTGGGTGGGAGAGGAATAGACATACACCTGTCAGAACTCAGAACTGTCAGGCCCAGGAGTTCAACCATCCAGTCCCTCCTGACAAGCACTTCTTGTTACTTGGGAGAACACATAGGTGCTATAGTCACACCTAGCTGGCCAGAGCATCAAAACGTTTTATTCATTCATCCATTCATTCAGCAAATAGTTATTGTATACCTATGACGTGTCACCCTGGCCATCGGATACTTCTGGGAACAAAACTCACAAAACTCTATCCCCATGTGGAACTTACATTCTAGGATGGTCAGTTACTTCACATCAAGCCTCGTCCATCAGATGGGATCAAGTCTACTTACATGGTTTGTTCCTTGAAACCAGAGCTGCCAGGGAAGGGCAGCCTCAGGCAGCTGAGTAAGTTCTTGTGAGGAAGTGAGCTAGTGGTGTTGACTGCCTCATTCAGGGTCTCACCCCCCACTGCACCCCTCAGATGGAGAAGCCTTTCTGCAGCTTGGAGAAGCTCTACAATTCAGTAACAATTCACGAAGATGTTTCTGACTTTTAAAACATGTAACTATAGTTACAGGGATTTGGAGAACCATCTGTTAGACTTTAATTTGCTTCTTAGGACTGAGAGGATGATAAATCATGTAATAACACATTCAGGAATATTCTTTCCTCCATATTTGTGGCTTTAAATAATCATATGGAGTAGCATCAAAGTACTTTAGAATTCTGTTCTTAATGAATTCCTCTCTCACGACTTCTCATTGATGGGCAGGAACAGAATGGCATCTCACTAATACAGTGCACAATGTTACTAACACGGCTCATTATATGCAGATATAAAGTGATTTATATTATACTATTCTATAGGAATTTTAACAGTGTTTTTCTCTATTAAGTTTATAAGACTATTTTCATGTAGTTCCAAAGGGACATTAGCAGATACTCAGACCCCAAATTGAAGGATCTACAGAGTGAATATCTAAGGTCCATGGAAAAAATTACTCAGGAAAGATTACATGTTCTGGTCCACTGCCATTAGGAAATGCTCTTGTTGTTGTATCTCTAATAATCAAATCCTCTACTTAGCAAGTATTTGTTGAGTACCAGTATTGTACCAAGCCCAGGTCACCTCCAGGAGTTTCAAATTTAGTGGAAGAGAAACGTGTAAACACAGAAATTTCATAAAATATGTTATGCTATAAAGAAGTATATTTCAAGATACTGTGGACACACAAAAGTGAAAGCCCTTAACTCTGCCTGTCAAGTATTTCCCAGGGGAAAGATGTTTGTACTTCCGTGAGAAATGCCCAGAAACTACAAACAGTGTGTGTAGAAGCCAGAGGAAAAGAAATATGGAACGTTCTGGCCACTGCAATCACATGGTCCAGGCTGGAGCTCGGGGTTCATGGGAAAGTGCAATGAAAGATGATGCTGAAAATATTGACCAAGGCCAGATCATGGCATGTCTTTTCAAATATACTAGAAGAGTTGGACTTGATTTTAAAGATAATAAGCACCCTTTGAAGAAAGGTTACTTTCTGCTGATTCATCCACACTTGTCAACTCGATCCTCTCTGAAATTATGGGGTTCCAAGATCATGCACTATGTTCTCTTGACAGGGAGAAAAGCTAGTGCATCCATTTGAGGATCAAGTCTTGACTTCAACTTCAGGGAACCGTGCCTTTAACACCTTCTTTGACCCAAGGAGGGGCCTTATCAGGTAAAAGGAGTCAAATGGGACATTTGTCCTGAGTTGGAAGCTTGAAGTCCAAAATCTGAGAACAATAGATAAGGATCTCTCTGACCCCAGTGCCTAGACTATGTCTCTTAGGAAAAATCCCCTAAATTATATTGTAGAAACTCTGAAAGACAAAAACTTAGGATGAGGAGAGGGCTGATATCCCATGGATACACCCTAGGTTTTTAACATTTCTTTCTGCCCCCTGATACTTTAAGAAAAAGTCATGTAAAGAATAATGCCAGGAAATATTTTCCATCAGATCTTGCCCAAACTACTTTCAGATACGATGAGATGGCACTCTGCCTTTTTTAACAAGCTTAGAAATGAGGAATAAATGAGTCGATATGATTGGAGAATTTTGAAGCCGTTTCTTGAAATGACACTCATTTGTTTTATAGTCTGAATGGAATGAAATTTGGCAAATCAAACTTGCCTTTCAATGTGGAGAAGATTGGGGTCCATTGACTGAGTCTTTCTACTTGGACTCCTTCTTTTAGTTTTACTTCAAGTATCAATCAATTGCTCTGGGTGCTGTGAGTTTTCCTTTCATTGCCATTTTCTGCTTCTACCTGTGAGGGTATTTTAGCCAAAAAATACTTGTATGGAGAGAAAAGGTGTTGGTGGGTTGAAAAGAGCTCAGTCAATTCTCTCTATTCCCTTCTGGGCTCTGTCAGTGTCTTGATTTGTAGGGTGGGACAAAGCACTTAACCTTTGTGTCTCTAAAAGCAAATGATAAATTCTGTCCCATTTACACTGCTTATTAACAGATGGGAGTCATGCATGATTAACTGCTCTGTATCCTTGTTTTTTTGACCTTAAGAAGCCTGCCTCATGAGTGGGGAGCTACGCAGAGATGTGTAGCACGCAGAGCCTCAGAGAAGGTGATCGGCAAATGCTCGGCACTGGTAATGATCATGATAAAGCTCACTTGACTCGTCAGCAAATGCCAAGCTCCCGCAGAGTTGCACAGGTGCCAAGAGAGCCCTGTGTCGTGTGAAGTGCTGGAGGAAGCTAGGCAAAGAGGACAAGGAAAGTGTGTTCACTAAATTGGACACCCCCTACCATTTTGCCTAGCAAAGCCACTAGTAATAACTACATTGATTCAAAACCAAATGTTAGTAAGATCTTTGGTGGATTCCTAGAGATTCAATCAACTAAGTGCTGCTGAACACTTGGCTACTAACTCCATTGGGAATTCTTTGACCCAGCAAGACTATGCTCACTCTCTCTGCAGTTGAGAGAAGCAATGAGTCACAGAGAATCTAGCCCTCCATTTGCCACTCGCTTTATGAATCTCTTTGTCAGGTTGCTCTCAGGTCTTCCTCAATGCAGTAAAGGATACTTCTTTGTCCCTGTTGCCTGATAACATGAGCTACAATTCCCCTCTGTATTTGCACCTATCTCCGAATCCTTATGAAGAGAAGAGAAAGATTTAGGGCTTTCTGTAAACCAGCATCTCTCCAAAATGTGTTCCACAAATCCTAGTTCCCCAGGGTGTTCATCAAATTAGAATTCCTTGATCAAGTAAGTTTGAGAAATGCTTTCAAAAATTATGCTGAGCACTGGGGATACAGTGTTCAATAAGACATTCAATGCCTGAACTCTTGTGGATCACACAGCATGAGGTAAGGTCAGAAAAAAGAGAATGAGTCATGTACATTATTGTAGATCATGATGAGGACTTGTCTTTATTCTGAATAGAACTGTCAGTCATTGGAAAGTCTTAAGCAGGCTTTATCCAGTTCATAGTGAAATACATAATTAAGTCTTTTGAGAATTGGACATCTGTATGTACCCCAACTTTATGTACCCCAACTCTACCCTAATTTATTTGACTTGTAATACCTATTAGCACACACAATTTTGAACTTAAGGGAAGAATTCCTTTACCCATTTTGATCTCCTAATATACCGCTTTTGGCACAGAAATTTCCCAGCCAAATTGTTCCAATTTTGAACCTTGGTCCCTTTCATGCTTGCCCCCATTCTTCTTCTTTATTCACAATTTTGTAGTCTTGTTATTTGAATACATTTATTTCTTCCTTTATGTTAGGGTAGGTGATGTGCTATAATTAATAGACATAACAATGTAAATGGGCTCAACCATCATAGAAATGTATCTCTTCTTTTTTGTTATTTATGATTGATATATAATCATTGCATATATGTATGGAGACAATGTGATGTCTGTTTTTTGAGACAGAGTTGCACTTTGTTGCCCTTGATAGAGTGCCGCAGCATCATAGCGCACAGTAACCTCCAACTCCCAGGCTTAAATGATCCTCTTGCCTCAGTCTCCTGAGTAGCTGGAACTACAGCCCCCTACCACAATGCCTTGCTATTTTTTAGACAGGGTCTCACTCTTACTCAGGCTGGTCTTGAACTCCTGAACTCAAGCATTCCATCTGTCTTGGCCTCCCAGAGTACTATGATTACAGGCGCGAGCCACCGTGCCCAGCCTGTGATGTCTTGATACATGTACAAACTGTGTAATAATCAGAAATTTATTTCCTCTTCATGTAATGATGCTATTGGGCAGGTGACCAAATCAGCAGGTGCCCTTCCTCCACACATTCAGGCACAGGCAGATGGATGCATTGCAATTTTCAGAATAGTAGAGCCTCTGTAAGTTGACCACCCAAAGGGCTATAACAAACTGGTCAACATATGGAGGTGGTCCACATAAGAAACTAGGCCTACTATACTGACACGTGCTTATGGTGTGGGTCTGGTTCTATAAAACTTAGGCCAACTTAAGGAGGTGTTCAGTGTAGGGAAGTGGTCACTGATGGAGGTTCTTCATATGTGGTTTCCAAGACTGCTCTGGGACCCATCTTCTTTCTACCCAGACAGAAGAAGAGAACACAGAGAAGTGTATATATGGCGGGGCTGGGTTATGGGCCAAGGCTGGAAAGCCCCCAACAATTTAGCTCACATTTAGAGCTAGAAAGAGTCACATGGCTCCATCTAGATGCAAGGAGATTAGGACACATGGTCCCAGCATGTGTAGCTACCTCCCAGTGACATTCTGCACTAGTGAAGGGCAAGCCACTTGAAGTGCATTGGACAATAACCCATTTCTGATGCAGACCTATTATACTACCATCTCTTTGAAAGGAAAGTAAGTTATAATGCATTCATCTTTGTTAGCTTCATAAATATCGTGGTGCTGGCATAAAATAAGTGCTCAATAAATGTGTGTTGCATTAAGCAGTAGTACATCTAAAAAGTAAATATCTCAACCAGAGGATGGAAAGAGTTGAGGAGACCATCAGAAAATACAACAAGGTGGTTCTCGGGGTATTTCAGTTCCAAAAAGATGTGCATTTGCCAAGAAAGTGGTCGGATTTGAGTTTAATTTTTCCCCATTTTTATCTAAAGGAGGCCTTAAGCAAAGCGAAGGTGGATTTCATGATAGGAATAAGATTTTCAGGGGCTCATCTGCAAGTGAGAAAAGTTCTTTCTGCATTTCTTCATTGTGTTTTTGGCCTGGAACCTCGCAAAGCAGGCTGAATGCTGTCAGACATCTTCTGGGTCATAAATCACACAGAAGCATGGTGAGCACTAAATCAATAGAGCTTCTAATTTTTGAAAAAGTACGAAGGTGCTTATGTAACCCTGCTGGGGAAAAGGAAGGCCATTGGCAGCTTGCCTTGTTTATCCTGAATCGGATTCACGCTTGGAGGCCTCGCTGCTCCCTGTGAGCGCTTTTGCTAGATGGCATCAGGGAAAATGCTGAAATCTGCAGTCCTTGGACATCCGATTCCCCCCGTATTATCTTGTTCTAGACATAGTTCATTTTGCAATTGGAAGGGACTGCAGAGAGTTGTTTACAGTGTTGCACACCATAGCGCTGCTAACATTTTCTCTTCTGTAGGAGTAAGACGAGGTGGGCGCTGGAACAGAAAGAACATTTATCATCTGGGACACCTTCCCTCCCATATGCGATCGTCACACCTTTTCAGAAAAATTAAGCGTTTCTGGTGCCTATTTTATATGATACAGAAGTTTTAAATTCCTAACCCTAAACACCCCCCATGATAAGATCTTAAAGTGAAGAACATCTGAGCAGAAATACAGCCTACACTTCAGCTCTCTAAGCTTCTCTCTCGCCTGTTTGTTATCTACACCCCCAAACAGCTGAATGCTCTGGGATTTCTTTATCAGAAAAGTGAAGAGAAAATGTTTCTTTCTTTTCAGCAGAACCAAGGTGGGGAGAGACGCCGGCAGTTTAAAACTCCAGATCCATGCTCTGTTGAACCAGTCTAGCAAATTTCTACAGGGCTAGATATCAAAACTGCCCTTCATGGGCCACGGAGAGTTAAGTGAGAGAGAGATAAAAAGATATGACATAAATGATCAAAGCAATAAAACTCACTGCTCAATTAGTCACTCAGAGAGGCAGGAGGTAGAGTGAATTGGTTGTTGAAGAAAAGGGTATATTTGCTCTGCGGGGGTCCTATTCATTTTGCACTGTCACCCTAACCTTCTTGACTATGCTGCAGAATTCAGGCTGGTTGTTAATTTTATAGGAGGTCCACCTACCCTCCCACCCCTCTCTCCCATTACTTTAAAACATTAGCAGTTAATCTAAGAATATTCATCATCTTATGCAAATTGCGCCTCTCTGTTCTGATGGCTGTATGAGCAAACAGCATTGGTCCTGCTTCGAATGCTTGCTAATGACTGGAGTTTCCCAAGACATCATTACGGGCACGCTGAAGGCAAAGTCACTGAAGGCAAAAGTCCTTTAAGATCCATTTGGCAATAGCCACAAACCTATATGAATACATATTTTCACAGGTTTAACATGCAGTACACTAGTTGTGATATTAGGCATTTCTGACAGCTGCTCCTGGTCTGACCCTAGAGGATGTTCTAGGAAATCCAGAACTAGGGCAACATTAGATGTGCCCCAGAAAATTTGGTCTGTCATCGAGAGAAAGAGAGCAACTTATATTTGGAGGAATTGGTTGTGTGATAATAACTGCTTTGGAATTTTTCTAATCCAGTCTAAATTAGCCCTAGTACTTCTAAGGTCTGGCTACCTAATGAGAACAATTATTTCTGGATTTCAATTAAATTGAATTAAAGAAGTATTTTTTTCATTTTTATTTGTAATTTTTTCATTATAAAAGTAATATAACCACATTATAGAGAATACGAAACATATTTTGGGAAAAAAAGACTCCTTTAATCCCCTACCCTAATAATACCACAGCATTGATCTTGGTATAACTGAATAATATTTAAGGAGCAGCTATAATGGTAGATGTGGTGTGCGGGGGAGAAAGTGTAAAGTAAGAGTTTGCAGGCTGGCTGGGGAGGCACTACATATGTGTGCATATAACTCAATGACAATGGAGCCATGTGTGGTACAGTCCCAGTGACTGCATAGGACTTTCTGGGAAGAAATGAGTAAGGGTTAGTGGACAAGCAGAGCTCCACAAGGTCATAAAGAATTAGTAAGACCTAAAAGGTGCACAGATATGGTCAAAGGGAGAGGCTGCTGGATCAAAGAGTATGGAGCTAGGGGAGCAAGGAGATGAATCCAGCATGTTCATAAGGAATAAAGAATTGGAGCTAAGGGATTTACATTGGGAAGCTAGATACCAGATTTCATAGAAAGCATAAGCCCTTGTAGAGTAGACTGAAAGGTCCTTGTGAAAAGGCACTGTGTCATCTTTGTTACCAGCACAGTATCTGCCACATAGTAGGCACTGAATAAATGCCTTTTATGGCCTTCTATGGTTGTTTATGACTCACAGATGTGTGTCCACTGATTCACACAGTGCCTGGGACAATGGAGATGCTCAATCAATTTTTTTTGACTAAACAAATCAATGGAAGGGTCTGCTCTGATTTTAGAAGGTCTTGACAAGACTTGCAAGAATCTTCAAATTCAAAGACAATGAGAGATATAACTATTGAGCTTTTTGAGTTAGGGTTGGGGCAGGGTCAGAATGAGACAGAGCAGTCCAGATACAGAATGTGGTAGCAGAGTGCAGAAAGGATTGGAGGAGTCTGGATGGAGGCAGAACAGTTAGGAATGATCACAGTAGTGAGGAAAGGCTGGAAGGAAGTAGTGGCAGTAGAAATGGAAGGGAATGGGAAGAGATGGGGAGGAAGATACCTGAGGAATAATTGGGCATTGGGCAGAGAACAGTCTTTGAAAAGGCACAGTTGAAGCTAAAGCTCTCTTAAAAGTCTTCAACGTGGAATTCTAGAGGTTTCAGGTTGGAAAACTGGGCAGTTAGAAGGTGGGTGTTTTGGAGGGGAAATTGTGTATGCCATTTCTAACTATTAGGTTCACAGTGAGATCAAAACACTGGCCTATGACAGTGCAAGTAGGCTGGTTCCAGGGGCATGCTGTAGAGCCAGGGGTGTCCAGCCTGTGGCTGGTATGCCACGTGCTGATTTTGTGAGGACCTTTCTTTTTTGCTTATCTGTAGAGTCAGATATCACAAAAGTATAGATATCAGGAAAGTACACACAGACCTTTCTTTTATTAATTACCTTCCATCAGTGTTTGTGTATTTACTGGATGGCCCAAGACAACTCTCTCTCTTCCAATGTACAGCAGAGAAAAAAGAAAGGTTGGAACCCCTGTAGGTCAATGTTCTTGAACATTTTTCACCATATATCTCTGTCAGCTAAGTTATGTTTGAGCATATGCTCCATGATTTATTGTTGTTATTTATTATTAAACTATGTATATTTACTACTATACTAACATGTTAGATGCATTACAAAATATACATAAAAATTGATGTTAAACATAGAGAATTAAGTTAAAAGGACAATATTTTTAAATATTTGCTAATGTGATAGCTTAACTTAATTAGCTAATGCTAATATTCCAAAGAGCAGGAAACTCCAAGGGTGAAGTTTATTATGAACAACAGCAAATGTGAATTCTTATGTGAGACATCCTTTTTAATAATTTCAAAATATTTTGGTTAGCGTCTTGACAGGTGTTATTATAGTAGGCTAGCTCTTAATCTTGAGTGTGGTTTATGGAGATCTTGAACCTGGAGTAAAAACATCAGCTCTGCTGTCCTCTTGTTTGCTTGTGTTTGTGTCATTAGTAGAGTGAACACATGTCCCAGTTTGCTTAGCACACTCTCCATTCACACCTGTTTCTTGGCATAATGATGAATAGTGCCCCCTTTGCCCTCAGAAGTGTCCTCATTTGGATGATAAATTAGAAGATCACTCTAATTATTATAGCTATTCCAGGACATTTTTAAGCCACTTGTCCATCTTGGTGGGTTAATTTGGTTAATCTGTTAAAAACAGATGACACATAGCCAAGTATTGTGGCAGGTGCCTGTAGTCCCAGCTGCTAGGGGAGGCTGAGGCAAGAGAATCGCTTGAGCCCAAGATTTGGATGTTGCCTTGAGCTATTATGCCACAGCACTCTACTGAGGGTGACAAAGTGAGACTCTGTTACGATAAAAAAAAAAAAATGACAAAATCCTCTTAGCAGCCCACATGAACACAGTGGTGGGTTGTGCTGCCTCCGTGGGGAAGGCTCACTGCCAATGCTTCCTCCGGTGGGTATCCACGTAGCCCTCCAGAGCCACCTGCCACACGTGACCCACACTGTCTGAATTTTGGACTGAATGACGAATCACTGTTCACATAAGTCAGAATTACAAATAGATATGAATTTCTCTCTTAGTTTTCATTTGAAAAAGAATTTGATGTTCATTAGAACATTGACTTTAGTGAACTGCCTTGTGCACCCGCTGGGGACATTCACCTCACTTTGGGCTCTTGAAGGGTCTGTGTTATTTCTGTTTCTCTCCCCAAAGCTTGGCACTGTGTGCCCATGGGAGGTGTTTGATGTGTTCAAGGAATAGTGAATAAGTGATGTACTGGAATGAATAAAGTTCAGATGGAATGCAGAACTGGAAGTGATGAAGAAGAGAAAGCAAAATCTGTTGTACTTGCCTTGAACCCAACACTTTCACTAGTGCTTTCATTTAATCCTCCCTGTAATCCCATGAGGTGCGTTTTTGATTCCATGTTCCATGAAATGGATGGTCAGGAGAATTACATAACTTGTCCAAGGTCAGAGGCAATTCTAGGTCCACCTGACTTTAAACCCATATTCCATTCTGGAGTTGGCAGCACAGAGAAAATGTCTGAAGGCCTGAAAATCTTCAAATGTCCTCTGTGTTTCAATGCAGAAAATGTGCATCCAAAGAAGGCTTGTGGTTGGGCCTTACCTCCAGACAAGGCCTAGGCAGGAGGATGCATCTGGAGGTGTGAGGGAAACCAGAAAGAGCTGGATGATGATATCCACCCAGGGAGAAGAGGATTTCACCAGGAAGGGAGGCTGACGTGTTCGGGGCTTGCAATGGAGGGGCTATGAGAAAGAATGACCTCTCAGAGCAGTGGTGTGTAGACGAAGTGGATTAAGCCACTCTGTAGGAGGTAAAGGGAGACTGGTCATGAGGGAAGTGTGTGGAGGAGAAGCGCACATGGTCATGTGGAAAGCTTCACACAGAAAGGAAGCTAGCGTCCAGGCGACATTTTCTCAGGTCCCAGCACACATGTGCCGTTGTGCAGAAGGTAGCAGAGACCCGGTGTTCACAATCAGTCCATATACTCGCCCACATTTCTCAGCCTTCTTTGCAAATAGACTGGGCCACGTGGTGATTTCTCACCAGAGGACTGTGAGCAGGGGTGATGTGTAGCTTTTGGTGGCGCTAGTAAGAGCTGGTGGGCCTTCTCCAGAACCTTTTTTCCCTGACTTGGTGACCCTAGAGGCCACCCAACCCTTCCCATGCTGTGGAAGTGAGACTTAGGTCTTTGTTGTGTTAAGTCACTGAAATTGCACGATGCTGTCTAAAGAAATAGCTAATGTCAATCATACTGACAGAGGGGAGAGTGAAAGGAAAGAGAGGTCAGGGGACACACACCAGGATTCAGGGAAGAATGAGATTTAGAAGGGACAACGGCTCTTGATCTACACATGGAGGAAAGGATGAGAGGACCAGAGTCAAGGCTGAGACTGCCGTGGGCCGAGTAGGTTTTCTTAGCCAGCAGAAGGTAAGAGGGGTCGCAAAGCTCCCTAGGTGGGGAGTGGTCGCCAGAGGAGGGGCTGGAGGTCTGAGCCATCGTGTGAGGCTGGTGCTAACTAGACAATCAATGAGGGACTGTCAAAGCCCAGCTGAAGGCGGATTCCTCCTCAAGAATGATATCAAGAGTTGAAAATGTCCAGAGGAGAAGAGCTAAAATGGTCAAGGAAATGTAATTTTTGTTTGAGGAGAAGCCGAAATGATTGGGACTCTTCAGCCTGGAAACACAAAGGCTGAGCAAGATATGATCAAAGGGTTTATATTCTGAGGAGGCCAGAGGGAGGGGAAGAGACGGTCTGGCTCACTGAAGCCTGTGAAACCAAACAAAGCGGCACATCCTGGAACCTGGCAGAGAGAGTCTGAAGATAAATAACTTTCTCCGGCAAGGTCATTATTGGAATAAGGTGTGGCATAACAGAAATAGAACAGAAAACCGAGGTCTGGAGACTAGATTTCCAAAAATGTGTACGGGCATTATACACAAATAAACAAGGATTTGGCATGGTCAAAGGCAGAGTGGAAAAGGAATGTGGCTTTGAGGCACAGAGACCTGGTTTTGAACCCCCTTTACTGGTGACACCTCATCTTTCAGTCAACAGATTCTTGTTGAACACCTATGTGCTAGTGCTGAACTACACAGCGGGGTTCTAGTAGTTGTCCTGGACTTGGCACTCCTGGAAGCCACATGTCCCAGACAACACAGCTTCAGGATGGAGGAGGGCTGCTCAAGACTTACATGGTCCCTGCCTTCATAGAGGTCGCAGATTAGAATAGGTAGATATAAAATAAATGATGACAGAGATAATTATTTGATCATGGTTTTGATATTTGCCTCCAAGGGCAATCACAAACTGCTGTGAGGGTATCATGAAGGATTAAACTAATCTGAGTGAATGAAGGAAGCTTTCTTACAAGAAGTGATATTTAAACTGAAATTTACAAAATCAATACAAGCAAAGAGGAAGGTGAAGAGAGTTCCAGGCAGAAGGAAAGGCAGGAGTGAAGTTCCTGATGCTGGTAAGTTTCTGAGCCTCAGTTTCCCGATCTGTAGTAAATGTTGCTGGTGGCCCACTCCAGGCCACTACACACATCCCACAGCTACCCTGAAGGTTGGCTGCCAATAGCTGCCTCTTTGGAGATTTTGTCTTTTGCCTGCAGAGACACATCACCTGAAATGTCCAGGAGGTAACAGGAGCCCAACTCATCCTCACTCTGGGCAGATGGAGAATTCAGGCTGGTGCAGGGGTATAAAAGGCCTGCCTGTCCCTGATGCTGTGCTGTAACTTATGCTCCAGAGCGTGCATGGGACCAGCCTGAGCCCTGGCTTCCAGGAATATCATACTTTTCCTTGATTTCCTCTCCTGCCTTCTGCAGCCTCTCCTCTGTAACCACGTGGGCAAGAATCTCCATCTCAGATCTGCTTCTGGGAATGCCATCCAGGATGGTTTTTAAATGAAAGAATGGATTTGAAGGAGCTGCACATGGCTAGTCCTGCTGTGAGGGAGCCCTGGACTGGGAAGTCACAACACTGGCAGTGTGAGCTCTGGGAGGATCTCTTGACACCCCCATCCTCCAGATGTTTGGGACCTCATTTCGTGCAAGGATGTTAGTCATAATGTTGACACTCTTGATCCTAGGCCTCATGGTCCCGATGAAGATGGCGAGGGTGGGAGAGGTGAAGTGACTTGCTTGAGCTTGCCCACTGATGTTGCCGGGACTCAGAGCTATGACCTGGATCACCAATATCTTCCACTTTCACACGCTCCATCCACCCATTGGTGCCCCTGTAGAGATCCAGCACAGAGCAAGATGGAGGATTTGCCTGACTCCATGTGGCGTTTTTACGCTCTCATGGATTTGCTTTCATCTTTGCTAATTCGACCTTGAGGGCAAACATGTCGATCATGTGAATGCACACATCATTTCTCAAAATGGGTGTCTGTGTTTGCTGTTTTTGCAAATTAAATGATATGCACTGATTTCCTTTTACCACTGAGCCTTTCCCCTCCTTCATAAAGTGCAAAAAGCAGAAAGTCTTTTTGGATTCAACTAGCATGTAGCAATCTAAAGAGGAAAGTAAATGAAATGGTTTGAGTATCATTTCAGTTAGGGAATTAAGGAGATCTTAAAGAGCCACAGTTCTTCGGGCAAATTTGCTAGAAGGTGCTGAGTGATTGCAGGGAGTGAGTCCCACCCACCCTATGAGCTTTGACTAACAGGGCAGAGTCACCTGTGAGTAACCTATTGGGTCCGGAAATTCTGTAGGCAGAGTACAGGATGCCTTGACATTCGTGTGATAGCCTCTGGATTTTTCTTTTCCTGCCCCCAAATGCACAGAAACAGGACTTTCATTTCTTGAGAGTTAATTTCCTTCAGCAGCTTATTCTCCATCTAAAGTCACAATCCTCTTTGGAGAAGCAATTGGGTATTGTGTAAAGGATTTTGAAGTTGCATGCTAAGGATTATGACTCTATTTGGTGAGTAAGGAGCAGTGTCAGGAGAACGCTTAAGCACCAAATACCCAGTTTTGATGAAAATGTTCCTCGTGGAGATAAATAAGAGAAGAAACTGTAAAATCTATGAAGTTGTCGTTGGAGAGAGAATTGCTAATGAGCACTTCATCCAAATGTGGCACGTCGTTTTATCTATTGAGCATTATTGCACTGTATTTCTACCGTGTGTACTGGGATGCTCTGGTTATAAATTGAGCTATACTGGTTTTATGAAACTCTTTGTCCCCATTAGTTTTATCACATCACTCTTGCCAGAAATGTCATCCCTGCCCTTCCTACCTCAGAGGACTTTGGCGAAGAACAAATGCAAAAAATGTGCTGTCCCCAAAAGCCACTAACTTTCTGCAAAAAGGTCTTCCCCTCAGGTATAGCAACACTTTCCCACCACAAAACAGCAAGTCCACAGCATGGTTTTCTTTTTTCTTTCCCGAGTACTAATGTCTTGACATGGTTCTACATGAACGCTGTTTTATTTAAACACACAGGCAAACCCGACCAAAGTAAGGCTCATGAAATATTAACTTCAGGAATCTCACCCAGGAAGCAGAGAGGTGGGAAAATTGCAAATTTCATAAATGTTGATCATTCAGTGTCTTTCACTACTGTTTAAACTTTCATGGAAACTGTCGATGTGCAACCAGAGTGTTTAGGCCTAAAATTCAGAATGTTAACTTTAGCATCACACGACTCCCCTAGAGCTGTGCCCATCTCTGCTCATGGAGGGTATGAGCACGCTCCTGGGAGGCACACTCCCATTTGGCTCTCTGAGTTAATTCATTCTACAAAGAAGTGTGTCCTCCTCCTCCACATCCCCTTTTTCTTATGGCCTACCACAGCTTCCAGCCAAAAGTCATTTTGATTAGTTTCCTTGCTTTGGTTTCGGTATAAAATTTAAGGAAAAGAACTTCAACTACACCCTGAAGCCATGTGACTCCAGACCAAAAAATGCCACACAGCTAATGGCGTAGGGAAGAAGTCTCTGTCGGTCCTGGTTAGGCCGCTTTGCTGTGGAATGCAATCATACTTCCATGAGGGGCACAGGTGCAATATTGTGCTCTTACTGTGCAATTTTATTCGGAAAGTAATCCTGCCACCATTCTGAGCTCTTATGAGATCCTACAAATCATTTTTTGAAGTCAGTACTAAGTGCCTATTTATCCAGAAGCCCATGTACGATGCTCAAATGGATGTATTCTCCTGCAGAGTGACAAGTGACGTTCTTAACAATGACTCCCAGGTACCACGAGATCCTGAAGTGCCTGTAGGATCATCAAGGATTAAATAATGATCACCACAGGTTTAGGATTAAGTATATGTGATTTTTGTTATAATTCATTGCAAAACTGATAAATCTTGTTGATATATCAGTAACTCCAGGTTAGATAAAATATTGGTCAACAATCCTATTATCCCATTGTCAAATAAGAAAAAAAAAAGACAATTAATTAATATCTTACAAAAGTAGAAGCTAGGAGAGGCACTTTTAAAACAAGTCACCAAAGGACTCAGGATTCTGGTTTATTTTTTTGAGACAGAGCCTCAAGCTGTCACCCTTGGATAGAGTGCTGTGGCATCACAGCTCACAGCAACCTCCAATTCCTGGACTCAAGCAAGTCTCCAGCCTCAGCCTCCCAAGTAGCTGGGACTACAGGCGCCCACCACAATACCTGGCCATTTTTTGGTTGCGGCCGTCATTGTTGTTTGGCGGGCCCAGGCTGGATTCGAACCTGCCAGCTCAGGTGTACGTGGCTGGCGCCTTAGCCTATTGAGCCACAGGCGCTGAGCCAGGATGCTGGTTTTTAATAGGTCTATTTGGGATGGGTGTTGCAGCCCTACTCACATTCTTAGGACAACACAGACATGTACAAGTGCCCGGCCTTTCCACGCATGCAAGTCATGGTGGATAGAGGAGTCAATTTGGCACTTGACTCTTGGGAGAGAGTCAAGAGGTGGCTTAGATCACAACTGTGATCAAAACCCCCCAAGGAAGCCTACAACCATAGTACCCTGAACACACCCTATTTCTTCTGATCTTAGAAGCTACACAGGATGGGGCTGTTTAGTACTCAGATGGAAGAAAACCCCAAGGAGGCCCTTTTTTCCAAGGCTTTATTCCCAACCCAAGGGAGTAACCCACATCCCTCCTCTTTAAATAAGTGTTTTCTATTTCTCCACTGGGGATGTCTGCCAGCCTTTCCCCATGGGGGGCCCACCATAATGGCCCATTTGTCTGTGGGAAGGTCCTAGTGCTAGCTAGCATCCCTGGGTCTCAGATGACTAGTCTTGGTTAAGTGCATGAACTTTGGTCTTAACTAGATGAGCTGAGATCCCCTTTTTGCTACTTACCAGCTGTTTATTTACTGTCGTTGAGTTGCATAACCTCTCTAAACCTCCATGTTTCCATGAGGATCTCAAGGGTAATAACGCTCCCAGTAATACCTACTCACACAGTCTCCCAGGCTTAGATGAGATAATGTGTGCCACCTCTTTGGCATCGTGCCTGGATCATGGGAAGTCCTCAATCAAGAATGACTATTCTTCTTATCTGGCAACCTTCCACAATCAAATATACACATATACACGTGCAGGCTTCCTTTAGCCTTACTGATTTAATAACCTAAAATCATCTTCTCACTCGTTATCATAATAGCGATCCTTACTGCAATTACTGTTTGTTCATGACACCTCGGATTATTATAATTATTATTTTATCCTGCTCTCACAAATGTCATTAATAACTACCATTAGTTGTCATTAATAATTTCCAACTTCGTGACATCCTACCCCACTGTTCAGGATAAGTGAGAGTTTATTTTGTTGTCACTGAGAGCCGGCTGTAAGCAAAGGATACATCTCCATTCAGCAACAACAAAATCCTCTGGAATGTTCAAGGTAAGTTTGCTTTCTGCTCTGAACTAAACGCAATAACTGACTCAATTTAATGTCAGACCTAAAGCATCTGAGAAAAGCCATGCTTTGAAGGAGAACATTCAAAACTATGAGGAGTTTATGAAATCATGCATTAGGTAGAAATATGCTGTGTGCTGGCCTATGAGGCGATATTCTAGAAGAATAGCTGGGTTTCTTTGTTAGTTTTGTTGGTTTTTAAGACAGAGTCTCACTCTGCTGCTCTAACTCGAGTGCCATGGCGTAATAGCTCACAGCAACCTTAAGTTCTTGGACTCAAGCAATCCTCTTGCCTCAGTTTTGCTATTTTTAGTAGAGATGAGAGATATAGTAGAGACTATTGCTCAGGCTAGTCTCAAACTCTGGAGCTCAAGTGATCCACCCACCTCGGCCTCCCAGAGTGCTAGGATTACAGATGTGAGCCACCACGCCCGGCCAGTTAGTTAGTCTTAAAGCTCCATGAGCTATCAGCTCGCTTTAGTAAACTCTCCAGAATGAACACGTGAGTATATGCATATGTAAGCTAAATCCCACCAACTTCCATATTTTTCCAAATTATTTTATTTACTGAGATTTTGCTAAAATTAAATGTAGTAGGTGGAATAGAAACCAGCCCACAGGGCTTCAGCTCCCAAAGAAGTAAACTGCAATGAAATATGTCTTTACTTGATTGGAGAACTGATGGGTTTTTAGAGTGACAAATAAGGTATGAAGAACAGCCAGCGCTCCATCTGGGTTCTAGGCTTTTGATTTCCTTCTCTGACACTTCTCTTGTGATGTCCTTTAGCCACCACAGTGAAGAGACTGACGATCAGGAGTCCTAGAAAGGATGTGGGAGAGGGGGAACCTCTGTCTACCTCCTCTTTGGGGTGGGTACGACGTTAGCGCGGCCTTTCCCATAGGTGCAAAGGAGGCTGGTCCCAACCCTGAAATCCTTTCCCGCTCATTCGATTTATATTCTCTTGCTTTGTTCCCTTCACCAGGAGACTGCAGCCTTAAGGTTAAGGACCAGGTTGTGCTCAGGTTGGCATCCCCAGTACTTCACACAGAGCCTGGTGAGCAGATGGCACCCTATAAAGATTCCTGAATATAAAGGGAACCGTGCAGAGAAAATGCAAAAGTGGGTGGGAGTTGCCTGAGAACCTGTAGGACTGAAGAGAGGAGCCAGCCTGGAGTCCTTTCTAGTCCTATAAAACAGACTTGGGCACCTTGGGTCACCGCTACATTCTCCCACTTTGATTTCTGTATGGTACAGAGGGTTTTAGTTGAACCATATGAAATTCCATCTTTTCGGTCTAAAATGTTCAAATATCTATAATTTAAGGTTCAACCTAATAGTAGGCAAAGGGGTTAAGCGTCCTTATTTCAGATGCAGAGATCCAAGTATGAATTCTGATCTCTCTGCTAAACTCCCGTTCCTTAGTAGAACTGCATAGTTGGAAGAATGAGGGGCTGACTGCGGAGCTGCTACTGGGCAGTTCTGCAAGTTTCCAGCATTTGGACCCCATTTCCATCTGCTTCTATTGTCCTAACGGGAGGTGATAGCCCTCTTTTATCAGCCACTCCCCACCCTCATTGTGCTTTCTTGTGATGGCAGTCATTATACTGTTTGCCACCTTAAAGTAAGATTGAAGTAGAAGCTTAACAACAGGCACTCAATTGTTTTTTTTCCTCTTAAAATCAGAAATTTCAATACACGTGGAAGGCATTTTTTGTACAAAGTATTTAATTATTCAAACTAATGGCTTTTATTGTAAGGAGATTTTCAAAAACCGCTATGATGAGCAAAGGACTGAGGCTTAAAATATTTTCATTTACAGATATGTTCTGCTTTAATGAAACCCAATATGCAAAAATCTAAACCTAGGTAAATGGGAAGCTTTATCTAGGCTTTTATTGTTTACATGACAAAAGAGGTACTCTGCTTTACAATAGCAGTTGTGTCGGCCTTTCAATAGTGAGATCTGCACGTGCATTTAGAATTCAAGTCGAATTATCACCAGGTTATTTACACACAGCTGTGTTCGTGTAAAGCAGGGTTCACCTGGGAGGAGTGCGAGGTTGCGCTGGGAATGTCTCTGAACTGCATAATCAGTCAGGGAAGGGGGATTGAGAGAAGAGATTTTGAGTGACATCGTCGTAGAAGGTAAGAAAGGTTCAACATTAGACTTTCAAGGATCGTATCTAATCTCGATGTGAAGGCATCTGTCAAATGCACCATTATATCGCTGTAGCTTACACTGAGTGGTGTTTAGTGATTAAAGTAATGGAACACGAACCGGGAGTCACGTTTTCTGTTTCTGTCTCTTCTAGCTTCCAAGTGGATATTCTTGATCTGTTCACTCTAAAGCCAGTTTCCCATTTATAAAGCAATTATTTCTACCCTAGGGGATGCAATAAAACCTTGTTAATGTTTTTGATAGTCTGTGAACTCTTCAGACTAAATAGCCTGCCTTGTTACCCTCCTTAGCTTGTGAACCAATTGCCAGAAAGCCCTTTTTACCCACCATTTGTCCTTACCTTTAAAAACAAAGTAAGTGGTTACAAAACCAAATCATTACTTATGGAATTAAGAAACAAACAAAACCATATCACTCAAACTATACATAGAAGCTTTCCCAAACAGCTTTCGTAAATAAAACTGTAAAATCTGTTAAATGGACAGCAGCATGTCACAAAAGCTGTTATACAGCCTATTTTATTCAAAAGAATTTGTTAAATCCATATCAGCAGATCAGGACCAGTTTGTGTAGCTAGTGAGAAGACAGAAATATCCTCATTACATAGAAGTGTACAAAATACTGAATAGATCTCACAGTCTAAATTGTGAGAGGTCAAAAGTAGAGTTTGGAGGATTTTAGACCCATGCTCTTTGAAAGTAAACACTAGTTCTAGAATTTTTTTTTTTTTGTAGTAGAATCAGATCCGTGGAGATAATCATTAAAAAATATAATTAATTGCTTTACGCGTCTCTTAAGGGAAAGCAAACTACTCTTAAAATAAGACAAGGTGGGATGTGGTTGATTTGTATTCAAAAGAAAAGGAAGAAAAGAAACTAATGTGATGATATAAAGCTAAGGCTTAAGCAGATAAGTTTTCTCACTTCCTTTCGCCTCCAAGGGTAGAGCCATTTCATTTGTTCCTACTTTCTCAATACAATAAGAAAGTAGTCTCCCCCAGAACCTAGAATAGTGCTTGGAATAGATTAGTTGCTCAACAAATGAGTGTGTTGGCTTTTATGGAGGACTCTGTCTTTTATGCACAGGGTGGGTGTGCTGCAGTGTAAGGCACTATCCCAGTCACACTTAGCGGAGACCCAGGCACCACCCCTGCACCCCAGCTGGGGTTGGCTGTGCCTGGGCTGCAGAATTCTTTTACAGGGTGTTGGTTAAATTGGAATTTTGAGTCCCAGAGAGAATGGATAGAGAGATACTAGGAGATGAGCACAAGGTCACAGCCAGGCTAGAAACCAACCAGGCTTCATGCCGGGACCCTGGTGCCCGAGATCAGGATCTGTTGTGGGATCTCACATCAGGTTAAACCTGAAAACTGGAGACCACTGTTCCCAGATGTGGGGCAGAGGGCTACATTAAACCTGTGATTTGAGTAATGACATGCAATTAGCATGGAGACGGTTGCCTAGGTGGTGAAAGAAATAAGAAAGGCTTTAAAATCTGTGATCCACTAACAACTCCTAAAGTGATACTGATTTGCATATCAGACCTGGAATAATTATGAACAGGGTTATTTAAATTAAGGCTTCCTCTAAGCATTCCATTAATACCAATCCCAGAAATAATCTAGAATAGATATTTTGTTTTTCCCTTTAATGAAGAAGGCTTTCTCCCCTCTGTATCATGAAGGAATGAAACAGACAGTACCCTCAAGCTAGGTAATTTGAGATTAATGCAGGGACTATTTACAAAGAGTGAATAGGATTTAGGAAACCAAAAGGAGCAGTGCAGTGCCCCTGACTAGCATTAGTGGGTGGCCGTTGTCCGCTCAGGTAGCAAGGGCAGTGTAGAGAGGGTTCCCTGCAGGAAGGAGATGCGGTGGAGAGGAAGCTGAGGGAAAAAGCAACCCTCCCATATTATCCTCTCACCCCTTTTGCTGGCTGAACCCAACTCAAAGCCAGAGGACTCAGACCAGCCTATAGGGCAGAGCGGGGTACACAAGGGCAGAGATTGGATCTGGAGAGGCAAATGGAAGAGAGTAAGTACAATCTTGTGGGGAATTTAATTCCTAGCAAGAAAAAAATACTGCAAAGAATACAAATATTCATTTAGAGGAACCGATGAAATCAGCTCCATGTGACTTCCCAGCATACTTAACATTGGTGGTATAGTTCATAAAAGCACCCAATCAGTAGGTGTCTGTGTTTAGACTGAACTTCCTGAGGGCAGGAACTGAGCTTTATTCTTTGTCCTTAACCACCAGCACTGTGGCTGCCACATAACATGTGTTCCACAACCAATTGGTTGAGTACTTGAATACATGAATAAATTAATGAATGAAGTATAGTCTGGGTATTTAATTTTCTTGTCAAAGGATACTTTATCCAAAAAGAAAAACAATCACCAGAAAGCCTGGATGATCTTTGAACCTCATGATTGAAGATTCTTCCCAGAGTATAGTGTTGGCTGTTCCCACAATTCTAAGAGAATTTTTCTAAGCATGAAGGAATATTTCTCTGATGACTGAGAACCTAACAATACTCAAGGCTGTCATTCTAAACTGCAGGTGTGGGCAACAGGGCTTTCAAGGCACTCAAAATTTTTGGACACAACACATGGGAATTGCTGCACCAGGTCAGACTGGTGGTTTATCCTGCCAAGAACTCTCTTTTAGGGATAAATGTTTTACATTTTTCCTTAAGTGTAAATTTTCTGATTAATTTAGTTGGGATTAGTTTAGGTTTCAAAGAATAAAGGTTTTATTCATCCATTTAAAACATTTTGTGGGGTGGGCCCCTATCATATTTTGACTTCTTGTTCTTTTCCGATTTTCCAAAATGATTTAACTTTAAAAATCTCTTGACTTTATTTTTTTCTGTTGTTCTTCCAGTTATTGTTTTACCCCCTTTCTTTAGCCCGATAGATGTTAGAAAGTATTATCTTATTGATACTATACTAATAAGTATATAGTATAGTATATACTATATGAAATAATTGTAATATTCTCTTAAACTGTCTCTATAATCTGAGCTCTGACAATGATACCAGTTGGACTGCTTCTTCTTCTTCTTTTTGTTTTGTAGAGACAGAGTCTTGCTCTATTGCTCTCAGTAGAGTGCTGGGGAATCACAGCTCACAGCAACCTCCAGCTCTTGGGCTTAGGCAATTCTCTTGCCTCCGCCTCCCAAGTAGCTGGGACTACAGGTGCCCACCACAATGCCCAGCTATTTTTTGATGCAGTTTGGCTGGGGCTGGGTTTGAACCCGCCACCCTCGGTATATGAGGCCGGTGCCCTACTTGCTGAGCCACAGGTGCCGCCTCTAACTGCTTCTTGATAAACTCCTCCAAACCTCTCATAATCTTGTAAAAATGAGTCATTGACCTGGCCACCTTTGCTATTCTGAGTCCAAGGTTCTGTCACAGATATGGATTTATCAGAGGACACTGTCTTTCATGCCTAAAAAGAGACTGTAATTCAGCTGAAATGGGTTTCCTACGGTGATGTCCTGGCAATGGTCTTTGGTTGTTCTCTATGGCCCTTTAGATCTGGCTCTTATTCTGTTTCCAAAGCAACAAACCATCATGGACACATGGAAACCTCCACGTGTCGCCCCTTCTAGGACTCTCAGTGTTCTCATCCAGTGTTTCCAAAAGGGAAACCCTCCTACCCTTCCCTGTGCTGGACTCTGAAGCCACTTCCTTTTTCAGTCACTGTAGAAAGACTGATTCCCTGCTGTGTAAAAGAGCCTAGGTAGACCCTGAGATTGAGCTCATCTCCCCCTAAGACCTGGGGAGAACTGCCTGCCTCAGCTCTTGGAGCCTGTCTCTTGGATCCTTCTTTCCTCTTCTTCCCAGTCCCATTTCTGCTTTTTTCTTTTTGCAGTTTTTGGCCCTCACCACCCCAGTATATGGGGCTGATGCCCTACTTCTTTGAGCCACAGGCACCACCCCCATTTCTGCTTTCCCTTCATGCCCAAGTGATTTTCGTGGCTTATCTCTGAACTCTCTACAAACTCCATTTGTGGTTAACTTTGAACTTTCTACAAGTTCTTTAATTCCTTCCTTAGTTTTCTCCTGACCTCTTGAAGTGGCAAATTATACATTAATAAGAATATAAAATTTATTCTCAAAATAAAACTTTAATTATACTATATACATATGGATGAGAGACACAGCAAAAAAATTTAAAAATCACAAAATAGATAAGCAAGAAAATAAAGATTAAAAAGATAAAAATTGTCCCCACTTCCATGATTTTGAGAGAATCATTATTTACATCTTATCTTCAAAAACCACATGTACATGTTTTCAATAAAGCTACAGAGAGTTCCAAGAAACATGCACACATTTTAAGATAGGAAAAAAACTGTATTAAAATTGTAATGTTACAAGGTATCCAGAAAGTTCATGTACAACTCACTATGTTAAACTATTTTAAATTGCACGTGAACTTTTTGTCCACCCTGTATATACCAATAACAAAAGATGGATACAAGTCACATTTGAACATCTCTTGTCATTGCAGAACACAAACGTGACTTGAGTATTGCAATTTTTAAAGTTTTTCTCCTTTCTCAAAATGCATATACATCTTTTGGCACCCTCTGCATTTATAACTGTCTTTTTTATCTCTGCTGAGTAATGCCTTTAAGATGTTTTTCCGGGTCATTAAACTTTTACATCATTTGAAATGACTGCATACTATTCCATTTCATACATGTTCATTGTCTATTCACAAAATATTTTGTTGCTCCCAGTTTTCATTCATTACTGATGCTCTGATGGCCACCTTTATGCCTCATAGGTGCACAGGCCAACGTAAAGACATAGCTCTAAGTCTATTACTACAGCATGCAAAATACTGAGGATTTCTGTACAAATCAGCCACATGGCTTATTAAGTCCTGGAATCTGATCTGCTGGGGAAATTGAGTATTTGAGGTAAGGGAAAGATAAGAAGAAAATGAGGCTGTTGGGAAAGAATATGATTAATGAAGGAGACCTTAAAGCATTTGGGTAAAGAACTAAGAACCTGAAAGCTTCCCTGGTAAGCCAAACCACTGAAGGAATGGGGTCCTAGAACGCTTCAGAAATGTTGTTCATCCCCCTCCCAACTTAACTAGAAAACTAACTTTATAGACGGACGCCACAGCCCTTCTCTATGTATCTCTTGGCACCATTTGTCAGTGAATTATTTCTCAGATGACAAACAGATTGCAAGATCATGGTCTTGATAAAAAAGAAAGAGAGGGATGAAGAGAGAGGAAGGATTTAACCAAAGGAAACTCAACAGTCAGCGTTGTTGATTTTATATAGCACTGCAAATTCCCCCCCCACACACACAAATTAAAGCTGCAGTGGGGTATACACAACCACCATCCTCGTGACCTTTGAAGTTAGAGGTGTGACTTGACTGTAGTGACATGTGTGCCTCTTTTGTGACCAGCCCAGTAAGGGTGTTGTTGTCCCAGTTGGGTTAACATCTGATTGAAATAGAACCATGGAATAAATACAGAAGGCTGAGATTCTTTCAGAACTGTTCACAAATACATCAAGGCTGAGGGAGAGATTGGGGGACTGTATCCAATGCTGCCATTTCAACCACAACTTGAGGACGGTAATAATTACAAGTATCCTCCATGGCCTTGGGTGGTCGCAGAGGACCCTCAGTTCTGGACTTGTATACTGCTTCAAGCTTGGTTAACCTTGGAACCCAGAGCCAACATACGGCACACCCCCAAAGGAGGAAGGAGAGAAGGCAAGAAGGAGACTAAGAATAGGAAAGAGAAGAGACGGGGGAAAGAAAGACGGGCAAGAGGAGAGAAAGTAGAGAACCTGCTTCATTGCCTATCAGTGGCAGGAGAATAACAATTTGTTATACCTGCTCAGAAGAAGACTTCCTGTGCCAAAGATTTTGGAATATTGCATTCTCTTCTCTTCCAAAAGAAAAACACTTTCTGGACAGTTTGCATGGCATGAGCCCTTAACACACACACACACACAGAGTAAATGGTCTCTCAGGAATAAACAGAGTGAATGTCAGAGTCCTTGAAGAACTGGCCTGTGATGAGTCAAACATCAGTGAGTCAGAAATAGAACCCGGGGTGCTGGGGAAACGCACTTCCAGGAAGTTCGATCACTGGTACATTGTGTTGCCTTCACGGCCTGGTTCTAACACAACCGAGTGAAGGATCTGTGATGCCCATTCTTTATGAGTGGGTTCTGCGACATCAACCTTTCCAAAAATGTACGCCCTTCTTCTCAACCCTGTCATCCAGGATGGAGAGATGCTACAGCTGATGGTAGTGACTGGCAGGGCCCTGGAAAAGTACAATAACGTTCTAAGTTGCTTTTAGTCTTATTTTTATTTAGGCTAATTTGCATGACTCGTTTATGCCAAATGAGGATATTTTTCCTTCTCCTTGGAATAGCTTCGTGTTAAAATATCACTCTTTTCAAAGTGCCCAAATATTACTGTGATGAATAATGAGGCAGATGGAAAATAAGAAGGGTGGAGCAAGTTCAAATGCTTTATACTTGGCAGAATAAATTAGCTTTTCAGATTTCCAGCCTCCCTCTACTTTATTCATCCAAGAGCACCTTCCATTCCATCCTGCAGAGATGCAAGGGCCGGAGTGATGCCTGGATCTTAGCTTCCACGGCAGCCACGTCAAACCCTATCAGCCTCCTACACACAGCTTTTCAAAGGGCAGGTGGCAGCTGTCTGTCCCCAGGCTTAGCATGACACATTGTAACGAGTGAGCATGCCCAGGGAAAGCTTCCAGGCTGTGGGACTTTGCTACTTGCACAATTCTGCCTGGAGTACCAGCCATTTTGCAGACAGAACACTCAAACTCTGGTGCATTGTGGATTCTCAGAAAATGGAAGGTTGCAGGGAGTTCCTTTCTGAGCAGACAAAAGCAGGAAGTGACCACCAGCTAAATGTTAGACTAAATCAGGTTCACGGCTTTGTGTTGCTGGTAGCACGGTGTGTCTGCCTGACCCTCATGAGGGCAGCTGCCTTACTGACGGATTCCAGGTTGTTCCCCCAGCTCCAGTGCGCCTGACTCTCTTTCCTCTACCCAAACCTAAGCCTCCCACCAAGGCCACATGAAAGGTCAGCAGCTCTTCCAGCTCGCCCGGGTAGATGCCTCCTTTCTGGACCATCCTACTCTCCACTAAACAATTCAGAGATTAATAATGTAGCAGCAGGAGAGAGATTAAAAAGCCATCTGGCGAGCAGGCTCTGACACAGCTTAAAATACCTACAAAACGAAAAAGAGATGAGAGCTCACAGTAAAAGCAAAGACACGGGAGACAGACCAATCTAAGTTCAATTTCTAGACCTGCTAGTGGCTGGCTATATACTTTGGGGAGTGGCTGCAAAACTCTTCAAGCATCAGTTCTGGGAATAATAATAGTACCTACCTACAGACTTTTTGATGTGAGTGGCTCAGAATTCTACAGCATAATATGAATAGCATAAATATCGATTATTACAGCCACAGCTCCTGCAGCTGGGGATGGACCACCTCTCACCGATGGGGGTGAGAGCACCACTAAGGTCATGACTGCCGGAACCAGATTGAAAATGCAGTTCTGGCTGCCATAACAAGTGAAAACCTGCAAATGGGTGGGAAGACACTGTCCTTGCCCCTCAGTCTGTTGCTGGGCATCAAGAGCTCACAGTGCCAGAGTTCATCCATTCATTCAGTAAATATTTGCGCCAGTACGTGGTGGGTGTGTCCTCTGGGAAGTGGCTGTACAGGCAGTCTACACACACAGGGAAAATGAGAAACTCTAGTTAAACATACTATTGTTTACAAAAGGTTCATTATAAAATTTTATAAAATATGTACAAAATATTTCTTTAAAATATGATGTCATATAAAATGTGGTATGAATTTGTTAATTTTTCCTACATATGGCCGCTTCTGGGACACGCCTGTAGAGCAATGAACAAAGCTGACAAAAATCCCTGCCCTCATGGAGAAAATAGACATGTAAGTGACATGATGCTGTAGGGTGTGCAGGGTCGAGATAATTGATTTGAGACAGGAGGGCGGGAAGCCTCTGCTGAGACAGTGATGTTTGAGTAAAGCGACACCGTCCCTCTTCCCCGCAGCTCTTCCCCTCACAGTTACCCCCTTTTTAAAGTCACAGAAACTTAGCAAGCAGAGGGGCCATGGGCAGGCCCAGCACAAGGTCAGCAGGGAGAGAAGATGCTCCATCTCCAGGCCAGCCCCATGGCAAAGAGAAATGGAGCCATCCATTCCGTAGAGAGACACATGTCCTGCTCAGCAGCAGGTGGTGACCAGAAGGTGGCACTGGGTCATCTGCAAAGGGGGTTTAGGTCAGAGAAGGCAGCCATGCAGTGGGGCTCAGACCACTTTCTGAGGAAAGGGGATCCATCCTTTGGCTGCTTGGGCTCAAGCACAAAAAGTGGTGGATGTTGAGTCCCAGGACCGAGAAGGCCCACGACCTGCCCTGGGATGACTGAGCCCCTCTGAGCCCCTCTGAGTCCCCTCCCCTCTGAGGACCCTGCTGGAAACCAAACAGCCCAATGTGCTGGCCCTCTGCGGCACTAAAGGTGGGGGCCTCAGCTGACTCAGAGCTGGTTGCCACGGGGCCTTCCTCCCTTCTCTTTCCCTGCCCCAGGGGTGGTCCAGAAAGCATCTGTTAAGAAAATGTGTCAAGTTGTTTTTAACCTATTAGTTTCAACTTCAATCTAAGATGCTTATATGCATCTTAAGAGTAGAGACCAATTCATAGTTGAATACATAATAATACATAATAATCTCACTAGGGATAAGGAACAATAGCAACAACAGCAACAATAGCTACTCACCAAGCATTGCCACATGCTACTGTCCCAAGAGCTTCCTGGGCATTAACTCTTTAAACCCTCAATGAGATGGTACTTTTATTGTCTCCAGCTGAGAAAATTGAAGCATAGGGAGGTTAAATAACTCACCTGAGGCCACTCAGCTACTAAGTGGCAGTTTGGCTTTAAAGGTAATGCTATGGGCTGAATTATGTCCCATTCTCAAAATTCATATATGGGAGTCCTACCACCAGTACCGCAGAATACAACTGTATTTGGAGACAGGGTGTTTAACGAGGTACTTAATTTAGAATGAGGTCATTAGGGTGGGCCTAACACAGCATGACCGGTGTCCCACAAGTAGAGGAACTTTGGACACAACAGGTACAGAAGGAAGACATAGGAAGAAGCCCCCCACCTACAAGGCAAGAAGAGAGACCTGAAGAAATCACCCCGATGACACCTTGATCTTGGACTTTCAACCTCTAAGAAAATAAATTGCTGTTGTCTTGGCCACCCAGTGTGTGGCATATTGTTATGGTAGCCCTTTCACACTAATGCAGGTACTGAGCGAGTGTTTAAGAAAGGTCTGGAAACTGCTCTCATCATGAGGCCACCTAGGCTGGCCCTGCCACCTCTCCTGTGTTTGGTGTGAGAGGTGGCGTCTCTGGGTCCTGGGTTTCTGGCATCCAGCCACTCAAGATGCTGTGTTTCCCTTAGTGCTGAGCATGCTCTTCAAGTGGAAAACTCCAGCCTGTTATTCACTGGCTTACCCTTGACACAAATTACAGAACGAGATTTTTTCATTCATTGATTTGATGGCTCATGCACCCAAGGATTATTGGTGTCCACTTTGTCTGAGGCCCTGCCCCAAGGACTGGGACTACAAAGGTGACCAGAGGCATGTTTCAGTCTCAGGGAAGTGGGCATCCCAACCAGCATAAATGTTATTTCAATCAAATAATCCTGAAAATAATGAACAATTACCAAGGTGGCCGGAATGAAAAGGGAGAGCTCTGCAGGGCGAAGGCAGTAGGAGAAGTTGCCTTAGTAAGGGGGTGGGTGAAGCTCCAGCCTCAGGAGATGTAGGGGATGGACTGGAGTTGAGGCTGAACCAGCAGGGCCCAGGCCTGAAGGCGAGGACTGAACACACACCAGCCCTGCCCCTCAGAGGCTCGCAGAATGGAGGAGAGAGGGAGGAGAGAAGCAGAAAAGGAAAAGACAGAGGGGAAGAAGGGAACTCAAAGGGAAGGAGACAACTGACATTACTACCTCCTGGGCCACGTGCTGGGAATCTTCACCAGGCTCGGCTCATGTTTTCAGCCAGAAGCAGCTACACAGTGCTGAGAATAGGGGGGTCACGAGGCACCTTGTACTATGCCCACAGCGATGCCCCCTTCTGTCCTCCCCCCAGGGACCTCACTGGCTTCAAGCCACCCCAGGCCCAGGCTCTGTCTAGCCACGTGTTTTCCATGTCCCTATGGCTGGGCTGCCGCCCGCTGAACTGGAGCGAGCACTCCCTGACACTCCGCACCACCGTAGCCTCTGAGAAAGCTCCACACAACCAACCAGGCCCCAAAGGGCCCTGCAGCCCTGAGCTACTGCAGTCCATGCGGGACATCGCCTCCTCCCTGTCGGACTCTGAAGGGAGCCCAGGGGGCCAGTGGGGATAACAGAAGGTCAAGAATTGGTGGAATGTGACGGATGTGCTGAAGGATTCAGATTCTCCAGCAAAGTCCAAGATAGCAGCAAGCATTTATAGCTCAAAACTAAGACCTGGAATATAAGCAGAGATAAACTGGGCTATTTTAAATTGCTGCCCAAGAAGTGCTTTCGTGCTATATATACACAGACAGAAAAAGAGAAAGAGAAAGCTCAGATCAAAAATATTTTAACATACATTTACTTGTTACTTTCAAAAAGCCTAGTAGCACTTAGGTCAAAGGAATTCCTTTTATTTTCTGTAATTCACCATGGCGCTTAGCCCTGTCACTCTCCTGCCTCCTTTACTAAAGAGCACATATAATAGCTAAACGAATTTTGCTAACACAATATCTCTAAAAGCGTGAGTGAGAGACATTTCTTTCACCTAGATCAGAACCCATATTAAAGTCCACAAGAGAATTATTTTTAAAATTCAGTGCTGAAATTTAAAATCTTGTTGGCTTTCTAGTACTAAAAGTTAGAGAACTTACTAAGTCTCCCTTTTATTTAGTACCTTGGCTGCTAGGAGACTCAGGGTCATGGTTAAGGTTCAGCAGTTGTAACTATGTTGGCCCTCATGCCTAGCAATTACCATTTCTTTTACTTGGTCCTGAGTTTCCATTTCCTACTTGCTTATAGCTTCCTTGAACAAATTTTGGTTGTAAGTTGCTGTGCAATTTTGCGGAAGAGAACAGAAACAAAAAGCAAACATGTTCTATTATCTGCTCCTGAACTGTCTTCTCCAGCTAAGAATTCCTAAGTAATCCCTGTCCTTGTAGCTTTAGCAGCTTTGCCTCTGACATGATAGAGAGATATTACCTTTCACCTATAGTTCCCACAGGAAATAATTTGGGTGCAAAGTGTACTACCTATTGCTATGTAACATACTACTCCAAAGCTTAGCAGCTTAAAACAATAAACATTTATTATCTCCCACAGATTCTGTAAGTCAAGGATCTGGGAACCACTTAGTTGGATGCTTCTGGCTCAGAATCTGTGGTGAGATTGCAGCCAGGTTGGGCACATGGCTGCAGTCATCCGAAGGCTTGACTGGGGCTGGAGTGTCTGCTTCCAGGGAGGCTTGCCACATGCCTAGCAAGGGGTCCTTGGCTCAGTTCCTTGGAATGTGAGCCTCTCCATATGGCTACTCGAGCATCTCACAACATGGCAGCTGGCTTGCCCTTGAGAGAGAGCAAGGACTGAGCCACCATGCCTTTTATGACCTAGTTTAGGGAGTCACATCATCATTTCCACCACATTCTATTCATAAGAAGTGAGTCACTTAGTCACAGACCACACTCCAGTGGGTAGGGGGATTAGGATCTACCTTTGGAAGGAAAGAATATCAAAGAATTTTTTGGACATATTTTAAAACCACCATCCAGAGTAGAAAGGACTTTTTCTAACTCTCTCACTCTCTCTCTTCACAGAGGCTTACACTGCCACCCTGGGTAGAATGCCATGGCATCAGCAGAGCTCACAGCAACCTCAATCTCTTGGGCTCAAGCAATGTTCTTGTCTCAGCCTCCTGAGTAGCTAGGACTATAGGCACTCACTATAACGCTCAGCTAGTTTTAGTAGAGATGAAGTCTTGCTCTTGCTCAGACTAGTCTTGAACTCCTGAGCTCAAGCAATTCACCTGCCTCAGCTTCCCAGAGTGCTAGGATCACAGGCTTGAGCCACCATGCCTGGTCCAATTTTTGTTTCTTTTAAAGTACATATAGCCAAGTTACAACTAGATAATTATCATGCCTTTACCTAGAAGCAAAGTAAAATAGAAAAAGGAATGAAAAACAAAATGTTTTTCCCCAATTGACAAGCTGCCAGAAAGAGCATCCTAAACTGCATGAAGTTCAAAACACGATATCTTGGTCAAGTCCAGCTACTGTAACAAAATGCCTCAGACTAGGTAACTTATAAACAACAGAAATTTATTGCTCACAGTTCTGGAGGCTGGGATGTTCCAAATCAAGGCACCAGCACATCTGGTGTCTGAATAGGGCCATTCCTCATAGATGGTGCTTTCTTGGTGTCCTCACATGGCAGAAGAGACACGCAAGCTCCCTCAGGCCACTTTGATAAGGGCAGAACTATTATGACCTAATCACTTCCCAAAGGCCCTACTTTTTAACAACTATCACTTTGGGGATATGAGTTTGAAGGGGGACACAAACTCATAATTCTTAGCTGGAGAAGCTTGGTCCAGGAGCAGATAATAGAACAGGTTTGCTTTTTAACCTTTGAGTTTGAGGGGAACACAAACGTTTAGATCGTAGCATATGGGCATGTGTGTGAGAGAAAGGCCATGACTCTGAATGGAGTGGGGATAAGAAAAAGGACACAAATTGGAAAAGGAAGGAGAATGTCTAGCCAAGCTCAACCATCACTTGAGACAGGATAGAAGACTACAAACTAAGGTGCCAAGGTCCAATGTCTCCTTAAATTACCTCGTTTTGTGTCAAACCTTCTAGTTAGACTCTAAGTGAGACAAATGAGAGGAGGCTCAGAGAGCAGGTAAGAGCTGATTTCATCACTGGGGGGGGGGTGATGGATGCTGGTGGGGGGGCAGGAGGTGTTAATCCCAGCTCAGATCGTCATATGTGCGTGTTGTCAGGAGAAATCTAGTAACTCCATTTGGCCAGAGGATGGGTGCCTAATGTATCTCCCTGCTATTCTGGACCCATGTGGCATGGATACTTAACTTCTCATGAATCTAGAAAGTGCCCCCTCATTACCGGAAAGGCCATCGGAAAATGGGGAAACCTTCTAATCCATCTTCATATGCCGAGTCTTTGCTCACCGTCCACAGTGAACATCCCGGGGCTGAGAGGCTGATTCACAAGATAGCTAGGGTTTTTTCCTCCTTAAAGTCCCCTTCGCTCTTGCAAAATTGCCATAAAATACACCAGTACACACCAACTAAGTAACCAGCTCTGTGAGGTGTGTAACATTCTTGTCATGTGGGAATTAACTAGCCTAAAATATGAGAAAGCCAGAAAGCATATTATAGAATAAAGCATGCAACTTAGAGCTTTTTTTCTTTATTAAGGAATCCAGATGCCTAAGGACACTGAATTTACTCACTTAATAATATTTGACCCCACATTGTCTCTGCACCCTGAATTATACTCCCACCACCACCTCCATGTCCACCTTTTGACCCAGCAGAGGACATGTCCCTGACCCACTGAGGCTAAATTCTGTGCCTTCCCTGGGCCTCCAGCATAGGAGCTCATACCTATTAAATGCCTGCCCCAGCCATGGTGTTCTATATTTATTTGACAGTGGGTCCATTTCTACTTACAGATTGTGAGCCCTGGAGGGAAGGAACTTAGGCATATTTGCATTTGTACCAAATCAACACCTGAGACCAGTGCAGGTGACTTGTGTAGATGCTTTACTTTAGGACAAGATCCCACTAACAGGAATGGGGTGTGGACAGGGAAAAACAGGGGAAGGAAGGGTAACCGATACTTGGTGTGTTCATGGGGTGGTCAGTACCATGTGGGTGCAGTGTACATTAGGACTCCCATCCCTCACTGAGTAAGAGTTGCCCTAGGGTATAAGAAATCCCTTGACATTCTGGGGCCCCTAGATGTCAAAGGCTTTCCAGAGGGCACCAAACACTCTGTGTGAGACCGTTTTAGGGCAGCTGAGTGGAGGTCCTGCTGGGAAGCTGATTGCAGAACAGTGGGTCCTTGGAAAAGAGGACAAAATGATGTGAGGTAGGTGCAAGAGGTGGTGGGTAGAGTGGCGAGGCAGGAGGAAGGGATCCCTGTTACTGGGCCACTACAGTCATCTAGCAAATGGTGATAAGGACCTGAATTCAGGCCGTGGCTATAAAAACGTGAAAGATGGGAAAGCCATTTAGTAGGGAATGTTGGTAGATGGTGCAGCCACCATGCAGATGAGGGGGACAAGGGTGCTGACTTTAGATGCCTCCTTGGGCTGTACTGTGGAGGTTAAAACAGGGAACAGAAGAGGAGAAAGACAAGGACAGGAACTGAGAAGCCTGGTGGGTGTTATGTGAAAGAGGAAGCCAGGCTTAGCCTAACTACCTCCATTTTGCTTCTGATCACCTGGGGTAATTTCCTTTAGGTTCAAATTTTCTGCTTAGCTCTGTACCGCTGTACCACTGTACTTATGGAAGAATTTAATTTGTAGTTCAACTCTAGGAAAAGGGTGATAACTGTGCCTTTCCCAAGCTAAGACTTGAGGAGATAAGGAAGTGTGCTTGCCAGTAACGATGCTATATTAACGAGTTGTAGAAACATCGTGACCTGCATCTGAGAAATCGTACAGCCTCCTTGGACCCTCACCGATGCCCCACATGTCTGCAGTCCACGATTACTCCTTGTGACCCCTCTTTTCCTACCTCCCCTTCACATAGAAAGGAGCCTAAAGTTCATACTAAGGTAAGACAGTTCATACTAAGCTAAGCTAGTTCTTTAGGACTTTAGTCTGCTATCTTTTGAGTTGCCAGCTCTCTGAATGAAAATTCCTTTTCTTGCCCCAATATTTTGTCTTTTGACTTATTGGCTGTCCTGCAACAAGTGGTACATGTTGGTCTCCCCGGTGAGAGTGGTGACTGGGAACAGCTGGGCCTTGGGAAGGGAATGAACAGCACCTGTGAGGGCCCCCTGGAAGACAAAGGCTGTGATTGACAGTGGCCACACCCCGCGTGACACTGACATTCCAGCAGACTGGAAGTAGGAACACGTCAGGCGGACAACAGACCCGATCTAAGTTTGGGATTTGTTGGATGGGTCTGGGAGGACAACAGAGCAAGGGAACTTAGGGTACTAACAGCATAAGAAACGCTAGACCGTATGTTAAATTGTGTAATGGTCTCTGCATGTTTTTTGGATTTTTTTTTTTGTGTTCCAGATTCTTAAATTAATATATGCAATATGGTGATTTCTCCTGTTTGTAACCAGGAAAAGAAAATTGATATATCGAATGTCTGTGCTAGTGAGTATCTATGGCAAAAAAGAAAAAAAAAAGGGCATTGGCCAGAGGTTCCTAGCAAGCTCCACTGGGAGCTGAGATGAGCTCCTGGGCAACCTTCTCAGAAGGGGCTGAGGTCGTGAGAGTTTACAGGGCACGTCCGGGCCTGCTTTCCCGTCATGGGCACGCAGCTGTCCTGCGAGTGATGCTGGATATCTAAAAGCCAAAAGGGCTGTAAGCAGGCTCTGCCCCCATCAGAGCCTGTGTTTGCTCCTCAGTTCTGTTTGCTTTTTTATTTTCTTCTTTCCTCCCCTCCCTTTTCACCTCTCTCTTATTCCTTCCTCTGTTTCTACCCCCTCCGGTGCCACGTGCTGTGAAGGGATAAGAAAACATTTTAATCCACCCCAGCATGCCCTGTAGGTCATTCTTCTGAGTTCTGTGCTGGCTTTTCAAGTGCGTCAATTACCCTGCAAGCTGGACGTGCCCCTGGGGATGGGCCCCTCCCCCGCTGTCACACAGCACAGGCCCTGAGGGTGAATAGCAGGTTCCTCCTGGCCCCTGAAGGTGCCCTGGTGGGCAGGGTGGGGGGGGGGCAGGACTAGAGTGGGAAAGGACCTTAACCCAAATCCACCAAAAGCCCTGGGGCTTTTGTTTTCTTTGGTTCTTTTTTTTCCAGGCCTTCTTTGTTCATGCTAACATTACTGCATCCAGAATGAGTGTTCAAACCCTTGGCATTTGCTTTAAAGGTAAGTCTACTTTGAAGACTCTGGTGGAAATTTCAATCATTTTCCTATTCATAGTCAAGGAGTGAGTTGGAGCTAAAAATATCATTTTTTTTTTTCTCTTCTGAAACCCTGAACAGAACCTCAGTCAGTCCTCCAAGAGACCAGGGCTGGCTCCCTAGGACAACGCTGACACCCGCATCAGTGTCATCAGCCAGTCTGAGAGGCCCACAGACCTCCCAGCAAAGCGTCCTGTGTGTCTCTAAGCTCATTTTTCTAAACACAAAACATGAAGTTCCCTAAATACATCACAAATCTAACAGGCAAGACAATTTGGCTACAGAAAAACGTCAGAGCAGTCAGAATGTTCGGGGTATTAAAAGCCAAATTAGCTGACAAGTATCATCTCCACTCCATGTGCAGTCTGACATCAAGCAGTTCTCAAAGTTATTAGCGAGGCGTTGTGGCCAGAGAGAGCTCCGTGCTGCTTTCAAGCCCAAGTTCATTATTCAGTGGCTTGTTCTGTGTGTGCCCTTGCTGGCCACTCATAATCTCCAGACGTGGACAAAGCAAGTGAATGCGGGATTGGAAAACATTTTACTTGAAAGGCAATCCTAACATAGACAATGATTTACCATTGATGGCTTCTGTGTGAGTCACAGTCTTTCTAAAAGAGGAAAGTCTTTACAAAAAAGAAAAAAAGAACCTCTGAAATCTGTCGACTTTTTAAAAACCAGATCTGTCTTTTAGAATTAGGTTTAAATTAAGACGAGATGACTCATTCTGCCAATCCCTCATTAAAATAGAGAGATACCTTAAGAAAGCCAGAAGTTTGGACTTTGAGGTTGGATGCAAACTGTTCTTCCCTTCTGGAGTTCTGCTCTCCCAAAGAAAAAAGCATCTGGCAAAATCCTACCATTCCTCGCCCAACAGGGTCAGGTTGCCCCTGGGCAATGTGGGCCCACATTCTGTTTGGCAGGCTGAGTTAAGCTAACAGTCCGGAGCCAAGGTAATAACCATTTGGTAGGACCATATCAATGCCAATTATTAAAGTTAATTAACAGGAAACTTAATTAACTTATTAGCCATCCAACAGTGGAGAACCTGCTAAGGGTCACTTAGGGACAGGTCAATTCTCTCCCGTTTTATTTTAGGTTAAGGACAGAGCAAGAAAATATGTATCAAGTGAAGCAGAACAAAAAGAAAAATTGCTTAAGATCAGAGGCGCCATGGTAACACTCCCTTCCGAGTGCCACACCACATTTAGAAGACAAGTGATAATGATAACAATTTCTCATAAATTGTATTAGATAACGCTCGCCACAGAGGTACAGGCAACTGAACCATTATTCCCTTACCCTATAAACTTATCTATTCCTTCCACTTAAAATCTTAGGGGAAGAAACGCGTACACACGAAAAACAAGTTGCTTTGTGGATAAATTGCCTAATGGTTTTCACCAACATAGAAGATGAGATATCTGGGGAAATAAAATGGGTGATGGCCCTAATAGATACTCAGGAAATGGGAATTACCCACTCACTCTTCCTACCTAGCCAGGCCCACCCAGGCCTGTCTTTATGATTAGATTCATTCTTGTTTTCTGCACACACGAAATTAGTCTGATTTAAAACAAACACCACCTGTGGCGTAGTGCCTATTCAACATTGGGTAAATTCATACAAATCCTTAGAGGTCTTGGTAGGAAGAAGAAGGGTTTGAGAACAAGACTGATGTAGATTTGACACTCGACTCTGCCCCTTCCTGCTCTGTCACTCAGGCAAGTCACAGCTTGGAGTGTTGTTATATGAAATAAAGGTCATAAGAGGTCAGTGACTAACAGTGTCTAGCATTAGGTAGGAGCTCCATAAATCATATCATCATCTTAAGTGGTCTATTTAAGTGACAAGAAACAGGAGGACTATTGATTTATCAATTCCCTTATTTAATACATATTTATGGAGCGCTGCCTACATAACAGGTGTTGAAGGAGCTCTGAGGGTACTGAGAATTATCCTGGGACTCTGGAGGGAACTGGATCCATCTGGGGAATGGATGGGTTTGGTTGGTGACCCTTCCATTCTACCCAGAGTCTGAATACATCTTAGTTATCCTCAGGTTTCCATAGAGTACTGACTTTTGAACTTTGTGGTCTCAGAACCCCTTTACACTCTTAAAAATGAGGACTCTATATTACTTTTCTGCAGCAACAAATTTCCACAAACTCAGTAGCATAAAATAATGCAAATTTATTACCTTAAAATTCTGGAAATAAGAAGTCCAAAAATCAGTCTCACTGGATTGAAGCTAAGGTGTCCACCCAGCTGGGTCTTTCTGGGGGCCCTAAGGGGATTCTGCCTCCTTGTCTATCCTTCTAGCTTCTGGAAGCCACCTGCATTCCTTGGCTGGTGATCCCTTCCTCCTGTCACTCCAGACTCTGCTTCTACCATCACACCTTCTACTGCTCACCTTGACCTCTTGGCTCCCTCCTCGAGGCATGAGAACTTAGTGATTACTTCATCCCCCTATGGCTAATCCAGGATAATCTCCCATCTCAAAATTCTTAACTTGATGAGACTGTAAAGTCCTTCTTGCCATATAAAACAGAATTCATAGGCCCTGGAAATTTGGATGTGGATTACTTTAGGGCATCATTACTCAATTTATCACAGACCCCAGCAAAGCTTTGGTTATGTGGCTTACATTTATTAATGCCTACCATGTTAAAAATTAAATCTGGTAGATTTAACAAGTAGTTATTAATTCACATAAAAGTAGCAATAACAAATCTACTAGAAGTTAAAAAAAATATTTTAACAAAAGTAATTGTATTTTCTAAAGCAACCAAAACGTAGTAAAAGCGGCATTACACCGCATACTCTACAAATCTCTTTAATGTCCAGATTAACAGAAGATAACTGGATTCTCATATACTTAGGGGGTGGGAGATTGGTTAAAGTATATGAAGAAAATCCAGGCTTAAGCACAGATGATTTCACATAATTGTGAATATTTTTCTTTGATACTACACCAAAACTCAACAAGTGACACTTTCCGAAAGGTTAGTTGCAATGTGGAATCTGAAAGCATACCCATGAACTTTTTGTACTTCATATGGTAAAATCCACTGGTCTATTCTGCATGGCTCTTTTATCCATATATGAATTTATGGTATCATTTCACAATAGTGGTCATATGGAAAATACTAGCTTACCAGATTATGCAGATCTGCCTAATATTGACATATTTTATTACCCCAAATTTTAAAATCACACTCATTAATATAACCATTTGAGGACAACTTTATCAGAAAGGTTTTTGAGCATTAGTATGCTGTCAATACATATCCCAAAATTCTAACTTTTGCTTGAGAACTCATATGTTGCAAATTGGCAGCCAATACTGTCATTGCTTTCCTGAAAGTGACAGACTCACCTATCGTATTTCTAAAAAGCTCTAGCAGATAGCTAAGTCTAAATAACCATAATTAATTAAGGTTGTTTTCGGAGGCTCTGATGGGAGACTATTCCCTTGTCTTTCAAATAAAATGATGGTCCATTGACGGAAAGTGGCCACTTTATCTTGCTATTCCAAACTCCTGCCAGTGGAGACAATCATAATTTGGGATACACCATCAGGACTTCACTACACATTTCCTTTTTGGTCACCCAGAATATCAAAAATACATTCTTAAGAGTTGAGAATTAATAAAATTAATGATTTTTATTGCTTCAATAAGAACGTTCTTAAATAGACATGTCTTTGGTTTTATGGTGCTTTTATGGTTGTTTGTGCTACTAAGGGCTCCTGGCCATGAAGAATAGAATGGCCACTGCTATGGCTTGGTGCCATTACACTGATTGGTGCTAGGGAGTCAGTAGCCTTTTGCACCACCAGGACAAGTGCCAACACATGAATAAAGGTGAATATCATTTTAATATTACTATGAAAATAGTTTTGACCTCAACAGACTCCCTAAAAGTCACTGGGGTTTCCCAGAGGCCTATAGACCACACTTTGATAATTGCTACCATGGAAAAAACAATACATAAGAGACATGAAATCAAGTAGGGATTCTGCAACAGCTACAATGGTTTTGTTTTGTTTTGTTTTAATGAAAAAAAAATCTATTGACCAATGAGAATATTCTCTTCCCTTTCATTCCCCCCCAAATCCTTAAAACTACTTCATATTTATATTATATCCAGTCAAATAGATATAGCCTTGGAGGATTTTACAAATTAAAAGGCCATTCAACTAATTTGTCCCAATGGCACTGCTAGTTGTGGTTGATTTTGTCTTGTCTTTAAGTCACTAGGCCAGTTCTTATTTTCAGTGCCAAGGCAACTCCAGCAGGAAGATTAGAAACTTGAGCTGACTGGTGGCAAAATATATTCAGAATATTCTTGCAGCTACTTCTTAAATAGGAATAACCTACACAATGCAATTCATCTCACAGACATTCTGATTTGCATCCCCAGAATCACACTGCATCTCATGCCAGACAGAGGGCCTAGCTAACTCTAATTGCTAAGGAGAGAAAAAATAGATCATTAAATAGGAGGGAAGACCAGAATGATTTCTAAAAATAAACACTTTAAAAAAAAAAAAAACAAACGCTTAGTTCCTTGTTTTTTCCATCACTGTTAATTTATCATGTTACTGCCTGTTATTAATAAACCCTTTCTTACAAATGTTAACAACTTGATACTTTGTAAAACACTTTCAGATGCATTGTCTCAATAAATCCATAAGGAATGCCCATTTTTAGAAACTAACAAATATCTTGAAGAATGCCCACTTTTGAAGATTAACAAAAGCCAAATGAAAACTTGAGTCTCAGAAAACGTAAGTAATTTATCCAACTACTCTCTATTCGCTTTTTACTGCCAGGCGGCAAATTACTAATATAGCTGTGGTTTGAATGTTTGGTCCCTCTGAAACCCATGTTGAATCATAATCCTTAATGCAACAGTATTAAGAGATCAGGCCCTTAAGAGGTGATTGGGTCATGCTCTCTGTCCTCATGAATGGATTAGTGGATTAATGAGTTAATGGATTAATGGGTTACTGTGAAAGTAGTTCTGTTATAAAGATCAGTCTGGCTCTCAGTGCAAAGCCCCCTCACCATGTGGTGCCATCTGCCACGTTATGATACAACACGAGGCTCTTGCCAGATGCAGCTGCCTGACGTTGAACTTCTCAGGCTCCAAAATCACTACATAAACTTCTTTTCTTTATCAATTTCCCAGTCTTAGGTATTTAGTTATAGCAACAGAAAAAAAAAAAGCTATGTCAACACTTAGCAACTTAAAACAACACGAATGTTTTATATCAAAGTTTCTATGAGTCAGGGGTCCAGGCATGAGTTGGCCAAGTCCTCTGTTCTGAAATCAAGGTGTTGGCAGGGCTGTGTGAGAGACGAAGGATCCTGGTTCATTCTCATATGGTTACTGAAAGAAGTCAGTTCCTTGTAGTTGCTGCTTCGGAACTTGAGCTGCAAGTTTTCTTGCTGGCTGTCAAGGAGGCTCAGCCTCACTTTTCAAGGCCTTCCTTCAGTTTTAATCACAATACCCTCTTATAACATGGAGGATTACTTCTTCAAACCCAGAAGCAGAATCTCCCTTCAGGATCAGCCATGATGGAATCTTACATAATATAAGGCAATGGGAGTAACTCTCCCGGCACCTTTGCCATTTAACAAATCCAGGAAGCCACTGTCCCATCACACCGATGAGTCCCACACACTTGAGGGGAGGGGATTATACAGTGTACATACACCAGGGACCAGAATCTTAGGGTCCATCTTATATCCCTGCCCTCCACAGATCTGCAGATAGTAAGGTGTAAGGATCAGAATACAGACCTAGGTGATCCAACAGTTTTCTATCAGAGCTTATCCCAGCACTTTGTAAGGCCAAGGCAGTAGGATCACCGGAGGCCAGAAGTCCGAGACCAGTCTGGGCAACATACCAAGAAAACATCATCTCTACCAAAAGCAAACAAATAAACAAACTAGGTGTGGTAGTGCACATTTATAGTCCTAGCTTCTCAGGAGGCTGAAGCAGGAGGATCTTGAACCTAGGAGTCTGAGGCTACAGTGAGCTTTGATTGGGCCATTGCACGCTAACCTGGGCAACAGAGTGAGAACAAAAATAAATAAGGAAGGAAGTAAATAATAAAGAAATGAAAGGAAAGGAAAGAAGAAATAGGCTATCAGAGGCTTTGAGCGCGCATGCACCTGTCCATAACCATATCCATTTCCCGTAGAGGTCCTCTGCAATGTCAGCGAGTCCCCTCCCCTGCCCAGGGGACCAGGTTGAAGCATATTCAGCAAGACCTGGACTGGGCAACTCTACTGTGGTTGGGAGCAGTCTGAGGAAGTTCAGGAAGGAATACTGAGTGCCAGACAACAGCACCACCGATGGTGACACTTTCCCTGAGCAGCCAACAGTGTCTTTTAAAATTCAGCACACGGGTAAAGACAGGCGGTCTGCTTGTGATTGCCAAGTCCCTTCGGGAAGCTGCTGTCCTTCACTCTTCACTTCATAGCCTTCCAGGTGACTTTATCCAGAATATAGCACCACCTTGCCCTTTCCTCTCCCCAATTCCCCATTGTAGTTTGTTCAGATGCTCCTTTTCCAAGTCCAACAATTCTGTCACCTTATGCAATGGTCCCATCACCTGCGATCATCCTTCTGTGAAGGACACCACCAGCTGTGTAACAATATTTGTTCTCTCTTTCCAGAGGCATAAAGCTAAACTATGTTTTCCGGCCTCTTTCGCAGTGAGGTGGCTCATTTCTCTCCAATGTGAACAAGGTAATGTGGACTGCTTCCCACTGTAGCACATAAAAACTGCCCACCCTTGCTCTTCTGCACTCTTCTGCTTACTTTGGCTGGCTGAACCTGGTGAAAAGGTCTTTGGGATGAAGAAGGCACAGACAGAAGAAACATAGGAGGAAAGTTGACCCGCCGACCTGAGACTCCTCTCAGAACAGTTACATGAGATATACACAATGGTCTGGTCAACACAGTGGTCCCGGGGGATTGCCTATTTAGACCTCTTTGTTACTGTAGCATCGCCTACACTAGCACATTCTGGTCTGCTTCCCCAGCCTCTAACCCCATGCTTGCAACAGAGTAAGCAACTAGTCAGAGAATGAATAAGTGGGCATTTGTCTGTCTGGGAATCTTATCTATATCTTCCATATCTTTCTTCTTCCAACTCAATAGAATTTCATCATAGCAAAGAATAAGTGCTCTAAAACCTTTAGTGTTAGCATTGAATGTTCTGGGTATTGATCACACATAACCTTGATGTTACATTGACTTGCTTGACCAGTTTCATCATCTGAAAATCATTTTGCTATTTGGGGGCTAGAACTTCTGTGACATGTTCCCATGAACGCTGATTTCAAAATTTGGACTCTTATGATTTATAATGGTAATAATTATACTTTATCAAATACCTAAAATAGACCAGGCTATCTATCTATTATTTCGTCTGATCTCTGTCTATCTACACACACACACACACACACACACACGCTTAATCTGAATAAGAAAAGCCCTGCAACATTGGTACTACTATCATTATTCTCATGATGTAGATAAGAATGGAAACTTACAAGTTGAGGAACTCATGCAGAGTCAGTGTTGGTAAGTGACAAAGCAGGCTCTCTTTCAGCTCTCCATACAGACTTCCTGTCTACTGCTGTCCCCACTTCAGGGTTTCCCTGCCACCGAGCCATCTGCCTTCTTCACCAGGAGTAACAGAATCACCACTAAGCCCATATGGCACCTTTGTAGGAATTAGAACAAGGCACTCCTACCTCAAGATACTTTGATGCTATCTGCCAGAAATGTGTTGCAGTAAATATGCACGTCCTCTATATCCACACTGCACATGGTGGTGTTTCTTAAGTTGTTCAGTGTTCAACCTACACAACTGTGTAGAACTGTCCTCGGAGGAATAGCATATGATTGCATGAGGTATGATCCAAGATTTAACATGATTGGTCTCTACTGCGGAGTCTCGGCACCCAGGATACTCATTTTCTGGAGGAGTTTGGTGGTTTTATGTCTCCTTATTCTGATAAAAACCTGTTTACAGGTGACTGAAGAAGGAGAGGGCTGCCCTGGCTTCCATTCCCTTGACTGTGACCTCTGAGTCCTTAGGAGGAGCTACCTAGACCCTGTAGTTCATTTTACTCCTCCCAGCAATGCAGTGTCTCTGAGGTTCACAAACTCAGGCAAATGTAGGAGGAAGCACGCGCCGGCCCCGTTGGCAGAACCGGGAGCAGCAGAGCGGCAGTGATAAAGCCACCACTCCTTAATGTTCTCTCTTGATCTTGTGACCACATTATTCCTTCTTTATTCAGCAAAGTAGAAAGTGGAAGGGAGGAGAAATGGATTCATTGGCGTATCTTTAAATGTATCAAACAGATACTTGTTTACCAAGGCAGGGTGCTAGGTGGAGCTGAGAAGAAAGGAGAAGAGACAATGTAAAAAACTATTAGTATAGGGCAGCGCCTGTGGCTCAAAGGAGTAGGGTGCCAGCCCCATATGCCGGAGGTGGCGGGTTCAAACCCAACCCCTGCCAAAAACAGGAAAAAAAAATTATTAGTACAGAATCGTAACCAGAGTGCTCCAGAGGTCCAGGGAGGTGTAAGTCACAGCTGCAGCTGCTGCTGCTGCCTATAGTAGTAAGCAACAGTGTTTCTAAATGTTCAATGTAGAAAATCAAATTGGATGTGGAATTTTAGGGGGTAAAAGGAGGGGAGGGAGGAGGTTGCATTAAGGGAGGGTAATTGGTGGGACCACACCCATGGTGCATTTTGCAACGTAAATGTCAAATCTATTAAGTGTAGAGTATAAATGTCTTAATATACTAACTCAGAAAGTGAGGTGTAGGCTCTGTTAACCAGTTTGATGTAAGCATTTCAAATTGTATATAAAATCAATACATTGTACCCCATAAATGCATTCACATATACAGCTATGATTTAATAAAAAAATATTAAAAAATGAAAAGAATTGCTCCAGAGCAGAGTGAAATATTAACACTAATATTTAAGTCGTTTGGAAGGAGGCATTTGTGCCCTGGCATGTGGATGACCACCGCGGTTACTCAGCCTCATCGAACCTGTTTTCTCATCTATGTGGTGGGAACCGTGAGAGTGCTTACTTCATAGGACTGTTGGGAAAACCAACCAAGGAAAGTAACACAAAACACTTAGCTCAGCACCTCACATTCAGCAAGCAGCAGTAAAGGGTAGTTACTGTTAACCCAACAGTAATGTAAAACTAACATTAGGCCTACTTTTCCCAAGAGCGAGAAGGCATTTCTCCCCCCATCTTGGGCTATTTAGCAACGTTTCTTCCAAAGCGTAGCACTTACACCTTGAAAGAAATTTTTCAGGCATGAAAAACTGTAGTGAAGATTAATTCTGCAATCTGTGACATAAATTTATGTGCAAAAATCACTCTGCTTGCCCTATCTGAGCCCTCCAACTCTCCTGGCATGGATTGTGGCAGCAGTGTTAACAGAATCCAGTTTTCTGAGCCTAAGAGATAAAGAAGAAATAACTAGTCAAGTGAAACTACCATGGGACGGGGGAGTTTAGAGAGAGGCTCCTATTAAATTGTGCAGGTCTCTTTGGACCTTGGGTCCAGCTTCTCCCACTGGCCCACTCCCACCCTTCTGCCGTGAGATCTGGATTTGCACCCAGGGAAGAAGGAGAACGAGGGAGTCTGGATTCAGCGAGGAAAGGCGAGGCTGGGCTGCGATCTGAGCGCACCCTGTTCCCAGCCTGCTGGCCTCCGCTCTGCCGGGAGCCAGTCATCGGTAAAAACAAGAGATACAGATTGGAAAGTTTTGGAACTGATTTTAAATTCTAATACGATGCAAATGCAGTTATATGAACGGCTATTTATTCAGGTAGCCTAGATCTGAAGGACAGAAAAATGGTAAGATAAAGTGGAAGAGCAAAAAATACTCCCTGCAACCGAATAGCAATGAGCTTTACAATGTCCAGGGCGCCCAATTTTGTTGTACAGGCTGCATGGTGTGTGACCTAATCAACTGTTCCTGGTGGTCCTGAAAGGATCTGAAATTCCCTCCCTTTTGACGGCTGTCAGAGGCACACCAGTTGCGCTGTCTCAGAGGTATCCGTGTCCTCCTTCCATGCCGCTGCGATCCGATTGCGAGGTCCACATGGGATTGGAAAACTCACAGAGACTCCTGAGTTAGAGGATTATTCTGAATTTTAGGTAGCACTGGAGCCATTATAGAGTTTCTGTTCCTTTGAGTCCTATTCTCCTACTAGCAACTTGCCACTTTGGGGCCTGCTGGTCACATGCCATAGAAGCGGAGGGTCACTGGCTGGCTGTTCTTGGTGAAATAAAGCCCTGGGCTCCAACCAGCTCCCTGTCTGCAAGCTAACTCCTTCAGACAGCAAAGCCGGGCTGGCACCCTGAATTTTGCTCTGTCTAGCGGGTGCAATACAGTCTAAAGTCAGAAACTGAGAGATGTTGGGGCCAAGTAGACACACTGGTCCAAAATGACAAAGAGACGACTCTCCCTCTGCTTCCCAGAAAACTTACTGTCCTCAGCAAAGAAGGTGCACAGACTGGTGATGCTGCCCGTAGTCTGCCAGGAACCGCCGGGTCCTCAGCCACCAACAGGCAAGATGGTGGCGTCCCAGGCAGCAGCCACCCTGCCTGGTGTAGCTGACAGCCTGCGAGAGAGAAAGACTTCAGGCCCTCTCCTCTCTGCCAGCCTCTGAAGTGGGGCAACAGAGGAAAAATATCTCACGGTACCAGAATAATCAAAACATGGTTTCGTGTTCCTTTTACGTAGGGTATTCCGTGCCATTCCATCTTCACGCCATATCATATGTCATAAGTATGACGATGTGATCTGATTTATTTAAAGGGGAAAATGTTATGCAAAGTTTGAATAGACATTCCGATCGTGATTGGGAGGGGGGCTTATGTTTTGTTTATTTTCCTGTTTGTTTTTGTGTATGTTTCGCTTTTGCCTCTTTCTTTGGTAGTTTGACCTGGAGGTTAACATTAAAAGGATGTTATGAAGAATTCTACGAAACTGCAAAAGACAAGAAAATGAAGGGATACTTTCTGGGTCAGGCTGAGCTGGTGTCGAAAATGAAGTCCATGTGCAGCTGGATAATGGGATAATGAAGCGGAGAGCTGCCAGAGTTACAGACACTGAAGAACGTTTGGGGTGTTGGAAACAGAGTGGAGCTGCACATGAACCTGGGGATAGAGAGGAGGATGAGGTTGCTAGGCAACATCCCAGAGCAGAGGAGAGGACTCCTGAGGGAGGACAAGCCTTGGGAAACACTGCTTCTTGCTAAGGGCAGTTCTGTGTGGCCCGAATAGACCCAAGAGGTGGGTCACACCTAACTGTTCTCCCAGAGCTGCTTCCTGCAGTAACAGTCAGGAGGGGTCACGGCACAGAGCCCCAGGACTGTAGCAAACAATGCAAGCAGCAGTGGGGTGCAAAATAAAAATGAAAGATGGTGACTTTTCCTCTTTCATTTTTACATGGATGGAGCTGGAACATGTTCTCCTTAGCAAAGTATCTCTAGAATGGAAGAAAAAGTATCCAGTGTATACACCCCTAATATGAGACAAATTCTTTATCGTTCAAGTGAAGGCTACAACCCATTTATTGCACAGGAAGA
>CAUYON010018470.1:0-20262 GCA_963573935.1 Arctocebus calabarensis
GACGGCTGCAACCAAAAAATGGCCAGGCGTTGTGGCGGGCGCCTGTAGTCCCAGCTACTTGGGAGGCAGAGGCAGGAGACTCACTTGAGCCCAGGAATTGGAGGTTGCTGTGAGCTGTGATGCTACAGCACTCTATCCAGGGTGATGGCTTGAGGCTCTATCTCAAAAAAAAAAAGAAAAAAAAAAAAAAGAAGGAAAAGCTATCAAATTCCTGAACCATTCGCCCTATCACATATTTTGACTGTCCACCCCAGAGGTGTTTGGGAGCAGAGAAGAGGTGCCTATACTCAGAACAATAATGTTAACTGAAGTTCTGTTTGTTAAATCTCCCCAGCCCCATTTTCTATTTGATGACAAGCAGGGAGGAGGAAAATTATGACGTAAGAAGAAATACCAGGTTCTATATAGGTTCCAGAAGCTACATCTTAAAAATCAGAGAGAGGAAGAATGAGGGAGGAGTGGAAAAAGGAAGAGCAGAGAGAGGGAAGGAGTAAGGGGGGTGGGGTCTTGGGGTCTTGGTGTGTGCCACACCTTTTGGAGGCAAAACACGATTGTAAGAGGGTCTTTTCCTAACAAATGCAACCATTGTAACATGGTTTCTTGTACCCTCAATGAATCCCCAACAATTAAAAAAAAAAAAAAAACCCTATGTTATTTTGGTGGGATAAAGTGGAAGCCTGTTTGCCTGTATGATGTTTAAAGGATCACCGGCTCTTGGAAAGAGTCAGACACATTATGAGAGACAGGAAAGGTTTCCAATAATATGGTCCCCAGGTAACCAAGCCCCAGAATCAAAACCTTTACAGGTGCAGGTTCATCTCCTGACACTGTGCTGATATTCATGACTCTCTGAAGGCAAAATTACTTGGAAAGCCCACACTTGTTATTCTTCACCAAGACCCATAGGGCATCAGAAAAAAAGTCAAGAATGCAGGTTTATTTCAAGTTCTTCTCACAGCTGTCAATAAATTTCCTTGTGTCATCTATTAATATAAAATGGCTATGCATTATTGACTTACCATAGTCATCATGAAACTAATTAAGTACATCACTCTTCTGATAGTTATTACGCCTTTTGGAGTAAGGCTTTCAGCCCCAGCTAAAAACTGTAAAAAAAAAAAAAAAGTCCACAAAGGGACTTGGAAGGCCACGCCAGGCGGGTTTTCAGGCGCCCTCCTCTCTGTTCATGCTTGGGCACGCCACCTCCGCCCTTCAGCTCCTCACCCCCCGCTGTCCTCACAGGCTGAGAAAGCGTTCCCTCCTTCCCACGGGCTCACCCACCCCTACAGTGCTCATTCACCTCCTTCAGATCCCAGGTCACACTTCACTTTTCAGAATGTTTTGCCTGAAAACCTGCCCCTACCTCGCCATAATCCAGACTAAATTATGTGCTCCTGAAATATTTTCTCAAAACACCTCTTACTTCCTCTTATTAACACTTATTATTGTAGCTCACTGATGATTGCATCTGTCTTACTGAACTCCAAGTTCCAAGGGGCAGGAAGGTGAGTCGACGTTTGTCTTTGCCGTGGTCTCTGCATCTAGCAGAGAGACGACCATGGAATAAGCAATCGATGTTTGTGAATGTGAATGCATATTCTTGTACGGACACACGCACATACAATATCACATACTGCATCTTCTGTTTAATATTTTTAACAAATTTTCATGTTTCTATAGTCTTTTGTGTTTATTGATTTTACCTACTGGCCTAAACACAATTTCCAAAATTCAAATCTAGGAAAGTCCCTATTTTTGTAATAATATTCAATCCTTTACATCTCAAAGTTCAGTATTCTCCATCCGAATGAGAATATACTCACGTTATGTTAATTTCGGCATCATAAATTTGACATTTATAAGTCTTCTGACAGAGCTTAGACTAAGACTTAATTTCTGTATTTTCTATTAAAATAAAATAGTATAGGGTGGCGCCTGTGGCTCAGTGGGTAGGGTGCCAGCCCCATATGCAGAAGGTGGCAGGTTCGAACCCGGCCCCAGCCAAACTGCAACGAAAAAGAAAAAAAAACACTGGCTCAAAATAAAATAGTATAGCGGGCTAAACAAAATAATTTTAAAAAACAGATAACCAAAAGACTATTTGAAATTATTCTTATTTTTCTCCTTAAGATGTTAGGAGAAAGAGTGGAATAACACTAAAACAGACCTGAGACTCTGTGGGCCAGTTCCACTTCTGCACTTACCTAAAACTTTGAAAAAGATGTTTAATTCCCTGGGTTTCCACTTGCTCTACTGCAAAATGACAGGTTTATACTTCCTAACCTAAAGGTAGAAACCTGGAGAGCCGCCTTCTTTAGTTGTTAGTATCCAAAACACATAAAATTCATTTCATATTACATGATAAAGACATTACGACCTTCAGCACCTAGCAACCATGTCAAGCATCTAGAAACTCCTCCAGAAATGGTGACTGGATCAAATTGAAATGAATTCAGACTGGCCCTGCGAATAAGGCGTGCTCCAACAGAGGGCTAATCTCCTAGAAAATCTAGGGATAAATTTTAAGGTATTTGAAAAGTGTTGAATGAGTTTTTCCTGGAGACGATGTTCACATCTTTTCAGATTCTCAAAAGGGCACATTTTCTTCACTGTCACTTCTATAAACAGCACAGATTGCTGAATTTGGTCTATCTCTGAAACACACCCTATAACCAACAATTACACAACAGGTTTTAATCTGGTCCCCACTATGGTTGTGACGAGGGAAATGGGAATCTTTTGTCTAATGGAACTTTTATTGATAGGCAGAAAAGCACTCCATCAGCACTGCCTGTGTCTCGGCAAGGCCCCCTCTTATCTATGAATGAACAAATCAGTAGCTCTCAAATTGAAATTATCAATCTAAATCCAAGCTAACAACTATTTAATACTTTTCCTTATTTTTTTATTCGTTTATGCAAGCTTCAAACTAAGCAGGTAATAAAATTGTTCATTACTAAAGTGATCATTGTTACATATTTTATCTTCTTCATTAGTGGTTATCAAAACGGAGTCTCCTGGGGTCCTTGATGACTGGGCTCTTAGAATAGTAATGATAATAACATGATGATATCTATACTTCTTTGTCTAGCAAACATTAATAATCAGATTCTCTCGGGATCCCATCAGCAACCGCAGCCTTAATGGGATCTTTGTGGCTGCCCACATAAGTGGGTCAGGTGCACGCTGCCTCTCAGGTCTGCCCAGCCAAGTGGCCCCAGTCCAAGAACATTTGCAAACACTCCATTTGCAGTTCTCTGTCCACTGGCAAGGAATTTCACATAACTGGGAAGCACTGTTTCCTAAGCATGGTAGTGGAACCAAACATTGCTTAACTAACTTTACATACGTGTGACCTGTTTTATAGCATTATATATAGTTATACAGATTGTATCTATTCAGTGAAACCCAAATGCTAGTTCTATTTGTATTTTAAGCCAACAGTGCCTATCTGTTGTTTTTTCCTTCTCTTTCCATCCTTCCAAATTTCTCACTAAAAGACATGGAATCTTGCTTGCTGGGAAATAGCAAATAGCCTGCCGTCTTCTATTATCACGGTTCAGTTCATATTCAACTAAGATTTACAATCATAACCTATAATGAATGGCACCGGATGACGGCAAAATACCAACATTTTATTCCAAAAGGAATTTTAATATAAATATACATCCCGAGATAGAGCAACACCTCATATAAAGGAAGAATACTCCAAGTGATATGAGAACATCGCGTCACCTGGGCTTCTATTTCTAAGTAGAAATAGTCTATTAATAGAAATAGTCATGGTCCCATGTAAAATACACATTTGGTTAATTTCAGACTCTTTGGAGAAGTTCTAAATGGGATTCTTGCCCTAAAATATTCTTAAAATTAATACTAGTTAGGTCTTTGACTGCAAAGCCAAGGTACAAGAGAAATGAAAACTTAAAAGTCCTCTGATGTCTTTCCAACACAAAAGGAAGACGTACCAAGTACAGAGTTCATAAGCATGCTTGTTGAGGGACAGAACTATGATGGAAGGATGTGGGGACCTCAAAATCAACGTAAAAAAATGAGCTGCCACCAGCACATTGTACCCCAAGATTGCATTAATGTACACAGCTATGATTCAAATAAAAAAAAATAAAAAGAGAAAAAAAATGAGCTGTCTGTTCAAAAGTCCAAAGTAAACCCCTGAACAGCTTTGTCGCGCTTTTTGTAATATCTCTTACTGTGATTTGTGGTAAGATGAGCCATGATATGGATTTTGATTTGAGGTAAGTTTAAAAAGAAACACTCCAAGGATTAATGCCCTACAGGGAGGTTTCCTGCATCACCTTGGCTCTCATCAAGTGCCCTGCATTTTTGTAGAATGACGTCTGTAAATTACCGCCCTATTGTCAAGGTTTCCTAAAGAAAAACAAAAAACACAAGCAGGCAGCAACTTCATTCTATAAAATTGGCATTAATTTTTCCTGAGTACTAATAACTATGTAAAGGACCTAGCATAGGAAAACAGTAAGAAAATAAGTTTCTAAATGTTTGCTGGAACTCCCAAATACACACACTTCAAATAATACCTCTCACCTTGTCTTTAACCCTCCATCAGAATGCCTAAAATTGCCATGGTTACTTGAGCTGTTATGAATAGGCATTTGCTCCTTTAAATGGATCTTAGAAGAATGTAGATACTTTAAAGGAAAAGCGTAAACATAGACATGCCCTTTCTTTTATATTAAACTATCAGGCTAAGAAAAGTGATGAGATTTTTTTAGCCTATTACTCTAGTGACCAGTTTGAGACTGCTTACTCAAATAGCTAATCAACCTGGTAAATTCATAGACATATCCTTCAACGCAGAAGCAGTGACCCCTGCTCTACTCCGGTCTATCCAAACAACGATCTTTCTTCCTTTCTGCCCACTCATTGACTGATGTTTTTTGTTTTTTTTTAAATTTAAGTCTTAGGTCTCTTTAAAGTATAATGCACATTATTGTCCTGCTAACAAGAGAAGCATAAAAACCCAATATGCCTAAGTGTTACTTTTACCACCTATGATGTCCTCCAGATAGAAGGTATCTTGAGCGCTTTCCCTGGAAGACATCGCACAGAGAAAAGAACCGCTGTTAATGGTGCCACTGTTTAAAGTCTGGGTGGACAAAGAAAGGAATTCCACAAGAAATTTCCCCAGCCATCATTAAAAATGACATATTCATCACTGCTGCATGCAACTACCCACAAAGTGGATGAGATAGTTTCACTATCTCTAGCAAAAGGGTGTGCATTTAAGGGCTCTGCAGACCCCACTGGAGACCCCAGAGTGCGGGACTGAAGTAAGAACTTCAACCAACCAGGTAATAAACATTTACCGAGTGCTTTCATGTCGACTACCAAGGTTTACCAAGGGCTCTTTAGAGCTCTCAGTCATAAAATTCCATGCTTTGACTATTTCCAACACAGAAAGGCTCCAGATCTCTGACTAAAAATAAGACTCAGAACCATCTATGCTAAATATACACACCCATATGCTACTCAGTCATTGGCAAAGTGAGAAGAATGCAGGAATTCTGCTGCGGCTTTTGAAATAGTGCTGTGTGTTTAGGGAGCTCTCATGCTTAGGTGTTAAACATTCCCACAGCAATTCATACTTAAAGAGAGCCTCAGATTTGTTTTTATTACTATCCTAGCATCACAGAGGAAGCTCAAATGCCCCAAGAAGAATCTGTTTCTAAGGAGACCCACCACGCACCCTTATGTAAATAACACAAAAAGCAGAGTTACTCATATTCCCACTGTAAATGTGCCCAGATCTGCAGAGTGGCTTTCAGGTTTTCCCCTGACCCCTAATCTAACGCCTCCATCTCCAGCTATGGCTGACTGTGTAACAGGTTCATTGGCTGGGTCAAATTCTCCAGCAGGGGACTGGCACTCATTATCTAAGTTGCAAGAAACAAATGGTAAAGGATGGAGGCTTGACTTTCTTTTTCCTGTCTAAACCTTTGCTGAATGAAGACACAAAGCAAAAGAAACAAGCAAATGAAGACAAAAGGTAGTATTTAAAGCGGAGTCACTTTTGTCAGTATTTGTTGAAGCTGTGTGATTCATACTGCCATTCTCTCTCTACTTTCCTATATGTTTGAAAGTTTCTGTAATAAAAAGTTTTCTCAAATGAAGATTATTTTTTCATCAACATAACAGCCATAACACCCTAGAGGAAACGAGTGGGCACACTGATGGAAAGTAAGACCCTAGGATGGTTAATTTATGTGTTAATGTAATGGAGCCCCAGTGCCCAGACATTTGGTCAAACGTTACTGTGGATGTTTCCGTGAAGTCCTTTTTTTGTGGATGAGATTAACAATTACATCAGTGGACTCTGAGTAAAGCAGGAAGCCATCCATAATGTGGGTTGAAGGCCCCACAGTTGAAGGCCTGAGTAGAGACCAACCTCCCCTCAACCCTCCATTGAAAAAGGAATTCTGGCAGTAGTTGGCCTTGGACTTGAACTACAATATCAGCTCTTCCCTGGGCCTGAAGTCTACCAGCCCACCCTACAGATTTTGGACTTGCCAGATTCTATAATCTTGTGAGCTAACTCCTAAAATCAATCTGTCTCTTTTTCCTTGTCTCTCCCTCTCTCCCAACCTCCTTTTCAATTTCTTGCTCGTGTTTTCTCTCTGTCTCTCTCTCTCTACATACACACACACACACACACACACACAAATATTAGTTTTGCTTCTCTGGAAACCCCTGACTAAGACAGCTTCCTAGGTATGACCACCACAGGGTTTTCTGTTAACCTGCCCAGCATGAGGAAGATACACTTAGCCCTATCTAAAGTAAATATCCCCATCCAATTAGATTTTATTTTGGAACCTCATGTTGTTTTTAACAATCCATCATTATTTTATTTATTCCCCTATTAACTTTTAGGTTTTGTTTTTGCAAGTCTTCACCAAAAGAATGTAATTTTCAGGAATATCAAAACTATCTCTCTCCTTTTCACCACTTTATATCTAGCACTTTAGCACAGTGTGTGGCGTGACACACTCCCAATAAATAATGTTGAATGGTTGAACAAATATTCTCAAGCCAGTAGCTTCCCAGTGGAGTTTTTGGAATTTGCACCCCCAAAACAGGTGCAATGGAATTATTACAAGCCTAGAGAATTCTTTTGCAAAGCATTAGTATAAAATTGACATCAATTCTCAATTATTTGTGTCTTAAGTCAGCAAGATCAGTGCTACACACTCAATGAGGTTCATCAAGGATTGTCCTGATGGTCAAACAAACTTTTACAGTTTGATCCTCAAATTCTTAATCTCAGGTATTATTCAGAATCATATGAAATTTCTGGTCAATAAAAACAGCAGTTTCATAGAATTCAAACTAATTTAACCCACTGTTAAGAGAAATATATATTCTATGCAAATTAAGGCATTAAAATCGAACAAGAAAATTCCTTGCAACATAATATTACTAGCCAGTGTGCTTCTCACTCGAGATGCCTTAATCAAGGCATCAAGGGGGGGGGTCTTATTTTCCATATGGAGGGATGCAACAGCGTAAAGGGGAGAGTTCATGCATCCCACTACTTTAGGACAAACCATGCATGAAGTTGGAGAGGTGGGGGACTAGAAGATATCAATTTATTAAAGATTATCCAATCCTTAATTCTAAAACAAATTACTATGCAATGCTAAAGTTTGTAGACAGCAATAAATAAATAAATAAATAAGCTCAGGGCCATTTATAGTTTTTAATAATCTTTTTTTAAAAAAGAAGGAGTCTTTTCTTGATTCCAAAATATTTGATTCATTTAAAATTCACCTGAGTAGTGCAAACCCAGAAGGAAGCCCCTAGCTGGAACTGTGGGGGAGGAACCCAGACTCTGGTACAGATAATTGGACATTTGATGCTAAGAAGGCAACAAAGCCTCCGAGTAAGGAAGAGCGCAGACCACATGCTTTTACGTTGTCCTGAAAAGCGCCTCTCTAGGCCTATAGTTAATGTATCCCCCATAATAAATATGAGGTATGAGGAAACCAATGATGGTCATTTACAAATATAAGGTAGACACCTAACTAAATGTCCCTTTCCATTTTAAGGAGCAAAAAACTAAAATACTAAGAACATCCCTCTCCCCCTATACGCTGACCTGTACGCTATATACTTTCATTTTTACAACTGTTTCAGATCCTGATTGATACCATTTTATAAAATTTGTCATTACTCTTTCTTATATGATCATAAAAGAAAAGTTAGCAACATCAGTAAGAAAATACTGCAAAATGCACAGATGGGGCAATCATACTCTTCTGCTCTGGCCAAATCCACTGCAAACTCTCAAAATCCTGAATTTTAATTAGAGCTAGTTGTAATTGGACAATGCTAAACAACCTTATACACAGGCATCTTTTCCAAACAACTTCTTGTTCTGCTCTTTGTGCAGAAGTGGAAAGAGAAAGGAAGATGAAGGAGACCTCAGTTTCTCAGCAAGGTGGACAGAAGTGGGCAGGGGTGGGGACCAGGAACCTGGGTGGGGACACCATGAGATGAATGCTTGGTGTGGGCAGAAACAAAGGCAGACCTGGCCGGTGGTAACACTCCGCTCAAGTGCTTCCCTTCCTGATCTGAAAGGGGAATTTAGACATGAACCTACCTACCTGCCTCCATCTGGCCCACCTTTACATCACCTGGCATTACAAAATGCTAAGTTTGCTCTGCCACTTCCCATTCTAACTGTAAGCTTTGGGCACTGGAAGTTTTTAAAAACTTCCCAAGATTGAGATCCAGTGTAGTACAACTAGAATTATTAGTAGAAAACATCCTGATTACTGACTACAACCTATATCAGAAACATCTGACAAGCTTTTGTTTTCTCTTTGTAAGAATCATTCTAACTTAGGTTGGAGAGAGTGGAATACCAGTGGTGGAGGAAAAAGAAGAAAGGAAAATTTTGCTTCCATTTCTTCATCAACCCTCCTAGTTGGGAATGACTGGAAACCATGCCCAGGTAATGCTTCCGCCCTTCTCTCCTGCTATAATAAGATAAATGGTGATCCCCAAAGATTTGTCCATGAACCTGTGCCTGTCACCTTATTGGAAAAGGGTCTTTGCAGAAAGGGTCTTTACGAATCTTGAGATGGGATGACCTTCCTGGATGATCAGAGTGACACCTGAACCCAACAACAAATGACAGGGGACAGACACACATGGGGGAAGGTGGCACAGAGACAGAAGCAGAGATGGCACGGCCACAAGAAGAGGAAGGCCCATAATGACCAGGGAGAGAGACGTGAAAGACACTCCCTGCAGCCTCCAGGGAGGGCGCAGCCCTGCTGACACCTCAGTTTCACACTTTGGGTCTCTAGAATTGTGCAAGAATAAATTTATGTTGTTTTAAGAGAGGCAAACTTGTGGTTATTTGTCATGGCAGTGTAGGAAACCCACATATCCATCAAATCCTTCTTTTCCCCCTATTTCTTTCATCCCAGAAGTTCTTTGCATTTTAAATACATAAAGTAATAGACTGAGCTGGGAAGATTAGGTGGGGGGGGAAGGGTAATTAAGGCGTTGGCCACAGAGGTCAGGCATCTTTAGTCTTAAGTCCCCATTTTGCCACTTAATAGGTTGGGGAAAGAAATCATCTCCCTAAGTTTCCTTATCTATGAAGTGGAGATGAAGCACCAGCTTAGCTTCAAGTATATAAGCGGCCTCCTTCCTTATTCTCCTCTTTCTCTAGAGCAGCCCCCACTTTCCGCTCTCAGCTGAGAAGCTAAACTTAAACATGCCCACCCAAAGGAGCCCAGACAATTTCATTCTCTCTGGGACTTGGACTCCCACGTCCATGTCCCTGGACTAAGTACGGGCTTGATTTCCACGATGAGCTGCTCCCTCCTCCTGGCTCCTACTGATCCCCAGAGCATCAGCCTCTGCCCACCGAACCCCCGTCAATTGACGCAGCTCTTGGCGCTCTCACAGCACCAACTACATACCTTGCAAGACGCAGTGCAAAATGAAAATGCAATGTCCCTAGAGCATTAAGGATTTCAAGGCGGCCACAGCAGAGCATTAAGCCAAGCACCAGGACCTTCTAAGTACAAGTTCAGTGTGAGATGGCACAGGCCGCGTGCCCATGAAGCCAGCCCTGGTTCCAGTCGGCTTTGTATTATTAGCCCCCCAGCCTCAATACAGGCCAGTCTTATCGCAAGCTGCAGCAGCTCTCTGGAAGGCATGTTAACTCATTCCTCTGCTGTCTTCTCTGCCCCTATTTACCCCAAGGTCATGCAGAAAATTCTAAAACACCTGTTTGCCACGAACTGCTGCCTTGAAGAACTGCAGGCACAGCATCTTCTCAGGTTCCTCCTCCCCCACCAGAATGTTCTACCCTCACCTCAACCACCTAGGCCCATGGAGGACACGCGTGAGACAGTCTCCTGCCACAGTGCCAAGTGGGAAGCACATGCACTCTGCTCTCGGGACTAATCTTCCCACCACCCTCCTCTGTCTTTGCCCCACATCTGCCCTGACCCAGGGTCAGGGCCAGGATTATTTCAAGCCCTCCAAATCTCCTTCCCTGCCATCTTTGCCGGTCACATTTTTTTCTCCTCCTCTCTAACTGGGAAGAAAGGCCCTCCCATCACTACTCCAATCTCTAAATTTTGCTTTTGATATGTAAAGAAAGCCTTTGGAGAAACAAAGAAAACAAACAAAAAAAAACCCCACAACCAAAATTCTCTCTCTGTCTTTCAAAGCTAGATTTCTTTAAAACCATCCCACAATGGAATTCTTATTTTTAATCAATTTCTTATCTCAAGGCTGAAAAATGGCTTCTTTGTTCCAAATGATATCCACCCCTCCCCTAAAGCAATCGCTGCCAAGGAGGGAGACAAGTACCTGGCAAATGCCACAAGCAAAACACTTAGCAGGAGCGTGGCAATACAAGTGTTCAATAAATGATAGTTATAAATTATCATCATCTACATTACTATTATTATAACCTATATTATTAGGAAGAAGCTGTTTTAGTTTCTCCCCGCACCTAAACCCAGATGGAATGATGTGTGCAAGGTACGTGTGTCAGGTACGCTGCTTTGCACTAGGTTCAGAAAATAAATTGCCGGTCCTGACTCTCTGATATTAAGCACGTAAGCAAATAGATTTCTTTTATTCCTCCAGACTCTGCATACACTATGAAATAAGATTGTAAGGAGTAATTAGGTTGCCGATAGTCACCATTTTTTGATCCACACCAAATGGCAATCTCCTTCAGTTCAATCTAAGAATAGTAGGGTGGTGTAGTTGACATGGGATCATTTTTATTAGGTCTCCTCCATTCAGAGAATGAGAGCTAGAGAGGAAGTTGCTATAGTAACACCAAGAACCACATAGAATCACAGAATGAGAATTGGGAGAAAGCTAGCCCATACTCATCAATTTGCAAATGAGGACTTAAGGCCCAAAGAGGTGACTGAGTTTCCCAAAATATCACGGCCAATTAGTGGCAAAACTAAGCTCTGACGTCTGCCCCTGCTCCGAGCACCACACCAAGCCACCTGCCTGCTTTCTTTACATTTGTCAAAATATGTTAAGTACATCCCGACTTCACTGAGAAATCAGTACTCTGAGGATGATAATTAAGGCAAATATCAAAGGTTAGATAAACCCTGGGATAAAAGCATGTTTGTCAAAGACTTCTGATCTGTGATAATTAAACTTTTAAAAGGAGGAATGTCAAAACGAAGGTGTTTGCTTTTTAATAAATTATAATTTGGAGATTCTCCTTAATAAACTATTTTTAAATCTCCCTTCGTGCAACCCCACTCTGAGTTTGAGACATATATTTTTCAACGTTTCTTGAGCTAACAGCTTCTGGTTCATGCTTTATTGTTATTGTTTCAAAATTATCTCCAAACCTCAACTTATTTGCAAGTATAATTCATAATTGTCTTTAAAATATTCAGCTATGTCAAACAAGACAAAAGACAATATTTTAAATAGCTCTAACCTTAGTTCTTTATACCCGTTATAGTTTGCAAAGGCGAGAACATCACCAACTTTAATCTCCCAGTTTCAGTAATGAACACACAGTATGAATGTATGATGTCATTCCCAGCAGCTGGTGCTGTCACTTGTCACTGCTGCACAGCTACGGTTAGAGTTTTGTCAGGACATTACCATGGGCACCACACCAGAGTCTTTGCAAAATTAATTCACGTAATCTACATCAATCCTGCAAGAGATGTATTGATAATCCCGCAGATGAAAAAACTATAGTTTAGAATGGTCTCATCATTTGTCAGTCACATAATGAGTGGCAGCCGGCTACAGAAGGCAGGGAGGCAGAGGCAACATGAACCCTCCCCTCGTACCACCCCATGACCTAGGAGTGTCTGCTCACCCCACACTTCTCTGTCCCAGCTGGGACAGTAGTGGCAAAACTATTTACAAGGCCCAGATTTTACATAACAAACTCTCTTTAAAAATATTCTATCCTGTTTTGAGAAAATGAGTCGGATGTCCCAAGAGGACTCCAACATGAAAGGTCACTGCAACAGCAGCAATGCTGAATCAATTGCCAAACATGTAACTTACACCCCCATTATTATCCCCTATAGTGAGGGTTTTTTCTTTTTTTTTAATTCCTTGATACACTTCCCTTCAACAAGTGAAGCTGAACCTGGGCTGTGTTCAGTGAATGAGCAGAACGTGGCAGAGGTGAGAATGTGCGACGTCCCAGGCTGGGTCATCAGAGGATCAGTGGCCGCCCACTTTCTCTCATGGACTTCTCAAGGGAGAAATCCTATTGTGAAGTTGCCCTATTGTAAAGAATTGCAGCCAATGAAAGTCCCCAAATCTAGAACCACTCAACTAAGCTTCTCCTCAATTCTTGAACTTCAAACCCGGTGAGACAGTAAGTATGTGTTGTTTTAACCTATGAAGTTTTAGGATAATTTGTTATAGAGCAATAGATAATGAATATGTCTTTATTCCTAAATTAGGCCCTTTCTTATGACAAAACAAAACAGCTGAGCAATCCACGGCTACAAAAGCTGCCATGTCAATAGCCAACATTCTCCGTGTAGCTGGAGTGCTCAGAGCACAGCACAACATAGGCTGAGTCACAAGAGGAGCAGTGGGGGAACTCCTGTCTTGGCTCCGACTCCCAAGTAGCTGTGCTTGCAGGCGTGTGCTACTGTGCCCAACTATTTTTTTTTCTTGTTAAGATAGGGTCTCACTGTTAGAAAGAAAAATGTCAACACTGTTCCAACATCATAACCCTAAAACACATCAAATCTCTTACAAATCAAAACACTTTTTTCCCCCTGTAAGCATTAGTCAGAGGGAAATTCAACATAGACTTCTAAATAGCTAAAAAGACAGAAAGTGGTGACCAGCCTGTCCCCATCTGCTCCTCAGACTCTAAGGGGAGCGTTCCTTTCGTAAAGACAACGTATTCCTTGTTAATGCCCATTCATCACGTCCACCACAGGAGGACGTGTGTGTGATTTCTTACTGGGGCCCATCCTGGCAACAGTGACCCGCTTTCCCTGACCCAAACCACAGCAAGTTGTCAGGAGATTCTGAAGCACAAAGCTTACCCAGGCCTTGGTGGGTTCCAGTCTTCTCTTTGGAGTGCTTTCTTTGCCGCGGTGGCTGCAGGCATGCAAAGCTTCCTAATGTTTCAAAACACAGCTTCTTGTTGATGAAGAGGAAGAGGACGGCCAGCAGAACAATGAAAACTCCAACGGCAGACAAGAAGCCAATGGCTTCTGGAGTGACTGGCAAGAGAACGCAAAAGAAAAACTATCATCACAATTGAAAGTGACCCAAGTTTTGTCTAATGAATGATCAATGTTATTCAGAAGGGCATGTCCAGGGTTGGCAGCAGTCCCCAGATGCGAGGAGAGAGGCATGGGGCTGAATCTCCCTCGGGCCTCTAGACCAACCTGCCAACACTTAGATGTTGAATTTCTGGTCTCCAAAACTGTGAGCAAATAAATTTCTGTTGGCTTAAGCCACTAAATTGGTGGTAATTCAAAACAGTTACCCTAGGAAACGAATTCACTCCCCAATGGCTTCCCACTACCCACAGTACAAAATCTGATTTCCGTTACTTGATTTACAAGGGCCCTTCATGACAGCACTACTGATTCGGGCCTCCGTCACCCACCACCCCCCAACATTATCTCTTTGTTACACAGCTCTGGACCTTTGCATAAACTGTTTCAACTCTGCTCAGACAACTCTTGATACTGCACCTCCCCTGAAAGACTTTCTGGCTCCTCCTGAGGAGGGTGGATGCTTTCCGGGATGTTCCCACCCACTACGCCCCTGACTGCTTCTTGAAACATTTCCAATGTGAAGTTCTAAACTACGTAAGAACAGGGACTCCCAGTTGTTCGTTGTGCTCTTAGCAGCGAGCTTAAGGTAAGCACTCCATGAACAGCAGCTGCCTGAAAAGAATATTGAAATTATTCCCTGTTATAACACATTGATAAATGAACCCTCCAATGACAATCCTGGAAAGAAAAGATATACCTCGAGGCAGCGCCTGTGGCTCAAAGGAGTAGGGCGCCAGCCCCATATGCCAGAGGTGGTGGGTTCAAACCCAGCCCTGGCCAAGAACTACAAAAAAAATAAAAAGAAATAAAAAGAAAAAAAGAAAAGATACGCCTCAAGTGGATCACTCAAACCACCAACACAGGAGATGATTTCCATAGGTAGGTCTTTGGAAAAATAGAAAACTTGTCTACCATTCATAAGCAGAAACATCTGCAATTTATAATGACCTTCATTGACGAAACTAAACTTGTATTGGTAAATAAAGGGTATTCTTCTATTATAAAAGCAACATGAGATTCACTACATAAAATGTGCAGAATGTGAAAAAAGATAAAGATGACCCACTACTCAGATCTTCTGCTCTTCCTTCCCATCTCGTCAGCTACTCAACAAATACAAAATTGTCCGTAATGACCTCATCAGGCTTTGTCTTGTAAAATTTTTCCATTCTATAAAAAAGGTATAATTATTTCTAGTAAGTTAAAAAAAAAGAATAAAGTAATTTATGCATATAGTATAATCTTTTGGAAAATATTAGAAAATACAAAATATAGTTGTGTTGAATCTTACCACATATCACTATTAACATTTTGGGTTTTAGTAACAATTTTTTTCTTAACTATTTATTATAATTGAGATATTGTTCATATGCATATATAAATGAATTTAATGTAAAAACATTCACAGATCCCAGATTAAAGATAATATGAAGAGATTACTCAATGTAACCAAACACATGAAAAAAAGTAGAGAAAATGGCACTTTGGTCCAAACTAATTCTGCCTTTTGGGAAGAAGAAATATTTTTGTTGACAACAATTCTGGTAGAAATATTTTGTTGACCACAATTCTGACATAACTATGGGTAAAAAAATTCTTAGTAGGTCCTAATGTCTTTTCCTCCTCAAAATTGTACAGACATGGTTCCATTACCTGTAGCCTTTAATGTTTCATAGCTCAGTGTAGAACTGCAGCTTACATTTTGCTCCTATGTGAGCAACAGAATTTTTCAGTCCAGATGCTTCTAGGACTTTTTAATGACACAAAAATTTACCAAAATGTGTCTTTCTATGGGTCAGTCTCTTTTGTTGATTTTTGTTGAAACCCGGATTTCTTCCAGCATACCCATGCTTTTTTTAAAAGCTTAGGAGAGGTTTCTCCAATTATGTGATTGATCATTTCTTCCACTTCAAATGTTTTTGTTTCTATCTTAAACTGAGTTACTATTTCTTCAGCTATAAATTTTCGTTTTTCCCCCACAATCTGACAGGTCTTATTAAACATTCCATACACATTTTCACTAAATGAAGTTAAATAAACGTGTGTTCCTAAACACTCTACCATACTTACTATTATAACCTCTGAATATATGAGTTAGACCCAGATAGTACTGAAGCTGTTGTCTTTCTCCCTCCGTTCAGGTTGGGGAAGAGGGAACACAAGAAAGAAGGACAAACCTAGCTGAGGAGAGAGAAACCTTAGTATGAAGGTCCAGTTATTTCAATATAGTTTGTGTTCCTCCTAGAATTGATTAATTGCAATTTCATCTTTTTCCATGTGCTGGTGGCTACACAGTGGGAAATCTAAAGAGGTGCATGAAGGGCTGTTCGCCATAAGCTATGTTAATACATAAAGTATTACAGAAATGACTCAGAAGGTGGCATCAATCCCAAACTTGTAAGAATTGCCTAATCAGAAAACAGAGATGAAAAAGGAGCATTATAACAGATACTACAGAAATACAAAGGACCATTGGGAGAGACTACTATATGCCAATAAATTGGAAAATGGCAATTCCCAGACACATTCAACCTACCAGAATTGAACCAGGAAGAAATTCAAAATCTGAAGAGACAAACAACATAGAAACAGTAACAAAAAGTCTCCAATCAAAAAAAATCCCAGGACCAAGTGGTTTCACTGCTGAATTCTACCAAACATTTAAAGAAGAATTAATACCAATCCTATCCAAATTATTACCACAAATAGAGGATATCAGAATACTCTCAAGCTCATTCTGTAAGGTCAGTATTACCCTGGTACCAAAATCAAATCAAGACATACACCAAAAAGAAAACTGTAGGCCAATATCTCTGAAGAACACAGATGCAGAAATCTCCAACAAAATGTCTGAAAACAGAATTCAACAACACATTTAAAAGGTTACACATCACGATCAAGTAAGATTCATCCCAGGAATGCAAGAATGGCTCCACATACATGAATCAGTCTGGCAGATAAACCACATTTACCGAATAAAAGATAAACATTGCATGATCATCTCAGTAGATGCAGAAAAAAGCATCATCCCTTCATGACGAAAACTGTCATATACCTTAACATGATAAAAGCCATATATGACAGACCCACAGCAAGTATCATACTGAACGAAGAAAAACTAAAAGCTTTTCCACAAGAGGTGGAATAATGTAAGGATGCCCACTTTCATCACCATTACTCAACATAGTACTGAAAGTTCAACCAGAGCAATCAGATAAGAGAAAGAAGAAAAGGGCATCCAGATTAGAGAGAAGAAGTCAAATTGTCCTTGTTTGTAGACAATATGATCTTCTATAGAGAAACCTAAAGACTCCACTAAAAAAGCCCTATTAGAATTGATAAACAAATTCAGTAAAGTTGCAAATATACAATCAAATGCAAAAATCAATAGCATTTCTATATGCCAACAATGGTGAACAATCTGATAAAGAAACCAAGAAAGTAAAACAAAATATCTAGGAATAAATTTTACCAAAGAAATAAAAGATCTCTACAATAAAAACCACAAAACACTAAAGAATGAAATCGAAGAGAACCAAAAAGAAAATGCTCGTGGATAGGAAGAATCAACAGTTAAAATGTACAGATCACTCGAAGCAACCTACAGGTACAAAGCAATCTCTATAAAAATCCCAGTGACATTCATCACAGAAATAGAAAAATCATCCTAAAATTTATCTAGAACTACAAACAACCCAGAATACCCAAAGCCATCCTGAGCGTGAAGAACAAAACTAAACTAATCGCATTCCCCTACTTCAAATTATGCTACAGAGCTGTCACCAATACAGCATGGCACGGGCATAGAAACAGACACACAGACCAAGGGAACAAAACAGAAAACCCAGAAATAAACCCACACATCTACGGTGAACTCATTTTTGACAAAGGTGCCAAAAACATACAGTAGGGCAAGGACAGTCTCTTCAACAAATGGTGCTGGAAAAACTGGATAATCACATGCAGAAGAAGAAATTAGACATCTCTTACCATACACAAAAATCAAGTCAAAATGGATTAAACATTGAAATCTAAGATCAGAAACCATAAAGCTACTAAAAATATATTAGGAAAGTACTTCAAGACACTGGTCTGGGCAAAGATTTCTTGACTAATACCTCAAAAACACGGGTAACCAAAGCAAAAATGGGTAAATGGGATCACATGAAAGTAAAAAGCTTCTGTATAGCAACCTCAAACTCTTGGACTCAAGCGATTCTCTTGCTTCAGCCTCCCACGTAGCTGGGACTACAGATGCCTACCACAACACCCAGCTATTTTTTGTTTCAGCTGTTATTGTTGGTTAGCTGGCCCTAGCCAGGTTGGAACCCGCCAAGTTTGGAGAATGTGGCTGGTGCCATAACCACTCTGCTACAGGCACTGAGCCTTTCAAAAGTTTTATGATAAGATGCAATTCAATCACATCTTCAAATTTCATTTCTAATTCTAGTTCAGTTGCTATTTTTTAACATATATGCCGTTCCTTCCTCCCCTGAAGTCTTGAAACCCGTGAAGTCATCCATGAGAATTTGAACTGAATTCTTTCAAACTCCCATTAATGTTGATATCTTGATCCTTCCCAATGAATCATGAATGCTCTTAATGGCATCTAGAATGATGAGCCCTTTCCAGAGGTTTTATCATCACATTGCCCAGATCCACAGAGGAAGCACTGCCTAAGGCAGTAATAGCCTTATAAAACATAGTTCTTAAATAATAAGACTTGAAATTTGAAATACTCCTTGATCCATAGCTTATATAATGGATCTTGTGTTAGCAGGCATGAAAACAACATTAATCTGCTTGCATATTTCCATCAGAGCTCTTGGTGACCAGGTGCATTATCAATGAGCAGTAACATTTTGAAAGGAATCTTTGTTATTTTTCTTGAGCAGTAGGTCTCAACACTGGGCTTAAAATATTCAGTAAGCCATACTATGAACAGATGTGCTATCATTTAGGCTTGGTTGTTTCATTTATACAGCACACAGAATAGACTTAGCATAATTCTTCATGGTCCTAAGATTTTTAGAATGGTCAATGAACACTGGCTTCAAATTAAAATTACTGGCTTCATTAGTCCCTAACAAGGGAGTCCCCCTGTCTTTTGGAGCTTTAAAGCCAGACATTGACTTTTCTTCTTTAGGATGAATGTCTTAGTTGGCATCATATTTCAATAAACGTTGTTTTGTCCACATTGAATATGTGTTATTTAGTGTAACCTCCTTCATCAATTATCTGAGATTATCTGTGTAATTCACTGAAGCTCCTACTTCAGCACTTGCTTAGTTCACTGTGTACATTTATGTCACAGAGATGACCTGTTTCGTTAAATCTCATGGACCAACCTCTGCTAGCTTCATGTTCTTCTGGAGCTGATCTCTCTCAGCTTTCATAGAATTGAAGAGAGATAGAATCTTGCTCCAGATCAGGCTTCACAGCATTGTTACGGCTGCTTTGATCTTCTACCCTGACCAAATTTTCTCCATATCAGCAAGACAGCTGTTTTCTTACCATCTGTGTAGTCACCAAATTAGTACTTTTACTTTCTTTCTAGAACTATTCCTTTGCATTCACAACTTAGCTAATTGTTTGGCAAAAGACATCTAGCCTCAGCTGTCTCATCTTTTGATGTGCATTCTTCATGAAGCTTAATCTTTTCTAACTTTCACCTTAAAGCAACAGACATGCAATGCTTCCTTTTAATTGATCACTTAGAGACTACTGCAGGGTTGTCATTTGGCCTAATTTTAATATTGTTATGTCTTACATATTAGGAAAACTTGAGGAAAAAATGGGGGAATAGGAGAGCAGCGGGCTGATAGAAAAGTCAGAACTCACAAAGAATTTATCACTTAAGTTTTTCATCATCTACAGGTGTGGTTTATGATGCCCTGAAATAATTATGATACTAACACCAAAGATCGTGGATCACATTATCACCACCACAAATGTAAAAGTTTGAGGCCTATTAGTCCTTCATACCTGTATTCTCAGCACTTTAGAAAGCTGAAGCAGAAAGATTGCATGAGGTCCAGGTGTTTGAGACCAGATTGAGCAAGATAGAGAGACCCTGTCTCAACAAAAAAGATAAAAATTAGCTGGTCATGATGGTGCACACCTGCAGTCTCAGATACTCAGGAGGCTGAGGCTGGAAGATTCAAAGGATGCAGTGAGCTGTGATTGTGCCGTTGCATTCCAGCCTGGGTGAAAGAGCAAGACCTTGTCTCAAAAAAAAAAAAAAAGTGATTTTTGGTCTTCTGTATATAAACCTAGTAGAGGAATTATAGGATCAAATGGCAGGTGTATTTTTAGATCTCTAAGTATTCTCCAAACATCTTTCCAAAAGGAACGTAGTAGTGGTGCATTCCCACCAGCAATGTAGAAGTATTCCCTTTTCTCTACATCCATGCCAACATCTCTGGTTTGGGGATTT
>CAUYON010018473.1:0-12579 GCA_963573935.1 Arctocebus calabarensis
GCTGTAGCATCACAGCTCACAGCAACCTCCAATTCCTGGGCTCAAGCGAGTCTCTTGCCTCCGCCTCCCAAGTAGCTGGGACTACAGGCGCCCGCCACAACGCCTGGCCATTTTTTGGTTGCAGCTGTCATTGTTGTTTGGCGGACCCAGGTTGGATTCGAACCTGCCAGCTCAGGTGTACGTGGCTGGTGCCTTAGCCTGTTGAGCCACAGGCGTAGATGAATAGGAATACAGATGCATAAATAGATCAATGAAGCCTATTTAAAAATACAGGATGGGGTGGTGCCTGTGGCTCATCAAGTAGAGCGCTGGCTCCATATACTGAAATTGGCGGGTTCAGACCCAGCCCCGGCCGAACTGTAAAACAAAAAAATAGCTGGGCGTTGTGACGGGTGCCTGAAGTTCCAGCTACTCGGCAGGCTGAGGCAAGAGACTCTCCTAAGCCCAAGAGTTGGAGGTTGCTGTGAGCTGTGTGATGCCGCGGCACTCTACCGAGGACAACAAGATGAGACTCTGTCTCTCTAAAAAAAAATACAGGAAGAATCCTAGAGCTTGGATTTTATGTCAGCTCTTTTTAAAATTATGAACTGTGTAACCATTGACAATTTAGCCAAGCTTTTTGTTCTCCAATTTCTCATCTGAGAACCAGGGAGGACACCAGATCTGCTTCCCCCAGAACCTTTCCTGAGTTTTTTGTTGATCGTAAATGAGGTGCTGCATGAGAAAGGAATGTACCAGCCGTGAAGTGCTCCGCAAGTGTGGATTATTATTCATTTGTTACCACAGCAACTGAAGGGCATCTCTGTGACAACAGAACAGCTAACTGAAAGGGGATGATTAAAAAAAGAGTATTTGCAAAGCTGAAGTGCGTGATACTTTAACAGCCAGAGAGCCCCACAATGGATCTTTTTCTTGTCTATTTTTTTTCAATCAAGAAAGTATTACATGTACATTTCAATGATTCGAAAAACATAGCGAACAACAAAACTGTTGCCATTCCAATGTTTTCTTTCAATACTTTCCTTTGTTTGCAAATATATCTATATCCATATAGACAGATGGCTATAACATAAAGTGTCATTTTTCTTAATTGAGAGTACATTGAATATGTATATTCTTTTTATAATTTGCTTTTGTCATGAATCATACATCATGATCTTTTATCCAGGTTAATAAATATTTTTCTAATATATGATTTTGATAATTGCATAATACACTCTTGTATGCCCATACTATGATACTCTTATAAACTATTTATTAGGTGATTTAGGCTTTTCCTGCTATTTCACTGTCTGTTTTTGTCTTTATTTATATTTATTTATTTATTGCAGTTTTTGGCTGGGGCTGGGTTTGAACCTGCCACCTCTGGCATATGGGGCCAGCACCCTGCTCCTTTGAGCCACAACTGCCACTCTTTTTTGTCTTTGTGGTCATTAAAAGATGTTTCAACAGGCATCTTTTAATGCATACACAGACACAGACAAGAGTGCCCTGGAGGAATGGTATCTGAGCTCAGGGTGAAGGACTAAGCTTCAGGACGCTTCAAGTAGCTTGAAGGACTACAAATGCACAGACCAGAGTTTCCTGGAGGAAGGGTATCTGAACTCAGGGTGAAGGACTAAGAGGAGCCAGACATTAGGACCAAGTACTCAGGGCAGAAAGACCAGCAAGCCATGAAGTAGATTCCATGGAGTCATTTCCTTGTTCCATTCCAATCCATGGCATTTGACGTAAACTTTGTACCCTATACACTCCTTATGAACAAATTGAATGCATGTTGAAGCCAAAATCTTTATATATCTCACATCCCCACCAGCTTTTAAAATATTTGCCATATATTTTCTTTTTTTTTAAATAATTTTATTGAATCATAATTATGTACATTGGTGCAATCATAGGGCACGATTCATATACATTCGGAAATATTTTGATTGTACTGTTACAGATAGCCTTCATGGTATTTTCTTGATCACTATATAAAGACATTGATACTCTACTTTTAATAAGTTTCACCAGTACCCTGCTAAGATGCACTGTAGGTGTGTTCCCATATATTTTCTTGTTAGGATATATGTATTGAATGAATCTATGGGGTGAAATGTTTACAATTTAGTCTACTATTGTATAAAGCAATGGCTACCTTACCACAGTTCCCTACCACAGAACCTATTTAAAGAAACTATTTTGGGGCGGTGGTATTACTGCTCAAGGAGTAGGGTGTGAGCCGCATATATTGGAGGTGGTGGGTTCAAACCTGGTCCCAGCCCAAAACTGCAAAAACAAAAGATTAAACCAAAAAGAAACTATTTTACATAATTACTTATAGAAATTATAAGAAGAAAGCAAATAAAGTACACAGAATTCAGATCAATTAATTCCTCTAAATGTAAATTTCAGCTACATTCTCCATTTACTTGTAGAGTAACAGACAAACAAAAATGTCTGGAAGAGGAACCATACAGTGATATTTTAGTTGGAAAACTGGTGAATATCATCTATTTCATTTATTTCTATTTTTTATGCTCATAAAAATTATTGGTTTTCATATGTATAGTTATGTGTAACATACAATGTGTTCATTTGAAGATGAATGCTGGTTTACATATTCTCAGTTACCGTCCCCTTCTGTCTACAGGATGCCTTGGGTAGAGATTTGGTAGAGGATACAAAGGTAGAGAGGATGATGGGATATTGTACTCTTATGGTTACTAGGAAGTGCTCACATAGTTTATAATCATCACTGCCTATACCCTCAACTTTTCCTTCTCCTAGCTTAGCATTTATTCCAGTGTTCCATTTTTCCAATGTGCTAGGAAAAAATATCTCTGGACACACAACAAATATGTTATTTGTGCAAAAGCCTAAATGCAAAGGTATTTTCATACACCGAAATTACTTTTATACCAACTTGCTAGGGAAAATAATACTTAACCTAACAAAAATGTCATTGAACCATTTAAGGGAAGGGATAAAGACCAGGCGAGCTACTCAGCTCCCAGATCTTTCTCAAGGACCCCAATGGACATAAATTAACAATTTCAGAAAATGAAGAGTTAGTTTTGCTATGGGCTGAATTTTGCTCCCCTCAGATTCTATGTTGGGGCCTAAACCACTAGTATCATGGTATTTGGAGATGAGGCGTTTAGGAATTAATTAGGGTTAGATAAGCTTGTGAGAGTGGGTCTGCATGATGGGATTACTACCCTCAGAAGAAAAGATATAGAAGCGCTTGTGTAGATGTGCATAATTTCTCTCTCTCTGTCTCTCTCTCTGTGAGCACAAAATGTCATGAAAGTGCATGTTAAGTTGGTGGCCATTTACAACCCCAGGGGAAAGCCCACACCAGAAAGCCTCCTATTTTGTGTTGAGACAGGTTTTATATGGATCTTACTAAGTATTCTTTGATTTTACCCATGGAGTTTGACAGTTGCCATTATAATGTAATACTGACATTGTTTAAAATAAATAATGTATTTGAATAAAATACAATGCATATATTACAGATTAAATAAATACATCTGGCTAATGCATTTTATGGCATCATATTGTGAATCATGGAACAATTTATTGATAAAAGCTACTAGTACTGATGAGAATAGTATATGGAGACATAATGGTGATGATGAAGCTTCACAAGTTTATGAAAAGTTCAGTTGCAGAAATAAGTATAAAGAAAAAAATTGTTAGTGTGGTACGGAAACCAATCAAGCAGTAATGGACTTTGTGTATTGAGGTGTCCTGACTTATGTGACTGTTGGTCATTCAGGATTTCAGTGCCATAGAGGAAGTCTACAAGGTAAGAATGGAAAAGGATGAGCTAGGTACAGCCTGGGCAATTGGGGTGTTCACTTTATATGGATGAGAGCTGTCACTACTATGAAAAGTGGAGATCCATGAATATAGGATTAATGTTCACTTTCTGAACCACTGTTCCACCAGGGTGGTTTGATCTGGTGTCTAGGGATATAGAAAGCTCTTGGTAAGTTCTAAATGATCCAGATTCTTAGAACAGTATCTCATAATATGGTGAAGATACGGGCAAATAGGTTTGACTTTAATGAGAAATGAAGACTTGGAAAAGCAAATTCATGTGTCAGGGCTATCATGTACAATGTTATATTTATGATTACATCCACTTACAGATGTAAAGTCCATTCTGAACAAGTAAACTATCTAATGAAAATTATACTTTTAGTATTCACAGGAATCTTACATTATTGGAAAATAGCGTGTGAGATTATTGCCACTGAACAGGTGATATTATGTTACCTTTGTTATAAATTGTTCTACTGACACTAATTTCTTAGATACATATTGTTCAATCAATCATCCATTCACCCACTCATTCATTTCATTTAACACACATTTCCCATATTCACAGCAGTCTCACCATCAGGTATAGAATTATAAAAGAAATAAGGTAGTACCAATGTCCTATTCAAGATTTATGAGTGTGTTCTAAAAGAATGAGTAAATTTGCATTTCTAAATTTGAATAACCTGGTTTTGTCTACTTTGGTTTCTTTAGAAGTAATGGAAGTTACTTCTGTCACCACTGCTCACATTGATGTGAGATGAGTAAGGGGAAGAATTACAGGAGCCGTCTCCAACCTTTCTGTCACCAGGGCCTGGTTTCATTGATGACAACTTTTCCATGGGGTGGGAGAGAGGGTCCCAGTAGGGAAGACAGATGCTAGAGCACCCCCTGCTCACCTCCTGCTTTGTAGCCTGGTTCCTAAGTTCATGGAAGACAATTCTTCTTGAGGCCCTGTAGGAGTGGGAGGGTGGTGAGGGGGTAGGCAGAACTCTGTGGCCAGGCTCCTAACAGAGGCCTGGCCTGGGGTTGGGGGACTGCAGAGTTATAACACTAACCTGAAAAGAGATTTCACAGCGTTGCACTGAGAGTGAGGAACTCATGACCTACGTGAATCTTGGAAATGATAAGATTTCCCTGCTCCTTTCAGGTACATTTGGAAATAATGATGGCTTTATTACCTATTCCATGTTGCCAAAATACATCATAAGGACCTGGCAGAAGTCAATACTACTAAGGTAAGTATAGTATGAAAATAGTTATCTCCCTTCTTTTACTTCTCGGGTATCCAGATTTGGTAAATAAAAGCATGGGTTATTCACTTAAATTTGATTTTTAGATAAATACTGAATGAATGAATGAAGGAAGGAAGGAAGGAAGGAAGGAAAATACTTTGGCAATGCTACCTCCCCTATAAAAGCTCATTACTCCACTACGTACCATAGAACCCCAAGGCAACATCCAGAATCATGCTTTTTGACTGGGGATGCCACCCTGCTCATTTGTAGTAATTTTAATGCCAAGAGGCATTGTCAACTCAGGCACACACTCTGGGAGAAAAAATTTTCCTATAATGTGAATAATAAGAAAGTCATGTTTTGAGAAACTTCTTTCTCCATGTAATTTCTGTATTACGTACGGTCCCCAGAGTGGTCATATCCAGCATCCACACTCATCTACTTTAAGAGACTCAATGTCCTGTGTTCAACACAGAAATGTGTATTTTCAGTGATTCTACAGATGGGCCTTCAGCTTGGAGCCTTCTAGCAACAATACTATTATTATATTAACTTGGATTACTGCTGTTACTACTCCTACCACTGCAGTTCTGCTATTACTAAAATTATCTAATGAGCTTTTATACATATGATCCTATTTTAAATCCTCTTAACTCAGCAACCCCCATAAGCTATGAATGTCTGGTCATTCTTAGCTCTATTTTTAGAGAGAGAGAAACAAAGACTCAGGAAGATTAAGTAATTTATCCTTTGTCATATAGACAGGCAACATCAGAAATGAAATTCATGGTCAGAAGCTAAATCTTGTAACTCAAAAATTACATCTTTTTCTACTACACCACACTGTGGTTAGCCTAGACTTTCCTTTTTCTGGAAAAAAGCACCTTGTGAATATAAAAAAGGAGGAATTGTTCTCCTTTACATTTGTGATGCTTTCTTGATGCAAAAAGGATAAATAGGCCCTTTCATATCTTTCTGCACAAATTTGAAAACTGTAAATTAATTAAGAACACTTACTACATCTGCTCATTTTTCAAAGATGCTTTCTCATCAAAGAAGCGAGATCAGAACACTAGACCCAGAGAGACGTACACTAAGTCAGGAGAGAATATTCTGCCCTCCGCTCCCCCCACATCACTAATATAGTTAAGCTTCCATCTAATCAGAAAAAGTTAAAAGCATGTTGTTTTATCTGAATATCTTCATTATGTATGGAATGATGGATTTATTTGAGGATTAGCTATGAAATTACTTTATGACATACGTTTTATTCATCAAGGGAATACGATAAATTCAACAAAATGTGTCATTGCAAATAATCTCAATTAAATGTTTCATTTTTGTATTTTGATCATGATACAGTTGAGAAGGAAAAATATGAAGATATAAAGTGTCAATAATAATAAATAAAAACAGCAATTCTGATGATATGTCCCAAGACAGCATCATATTATAAATGACATGGACTGATTATTATTCCTGAACTTTCTCATGGTCATTACCTAGAATAATAACTTATTCTAATTCTCTACTTAGTTGTTACAACTATATATGTGTGTGTGTAAATAGGTAGATAGACAGATGGATAGATTATGGTCTTCCTTCTTGCACCAATGTCAAATTGTTATGAGAACAAGGACACTCCCTGGCACTTTCGCCATAGTATCTTTAGGACCTACAGGAGTTTATGATACATGGCACATGAACAAATGAGGAAGTAAAATTTCTAATTATTAGTGTGTGGTCTTGGATTTTCCTGAGCCCTTACTTTTTCCATTTGTATGGTAGCTTTGAATAATCTTTTTCTTGAGACATTCTGGTGATTAGGTGCACGGCAACAGGAAGTATGTAAGTGTTTGGTAAATGAGAGCTATTGGAATAAAAGTGGTGCTCCCACCTTCACCAGGGATGGTTTTATTCCACTGTTAGGTCTAGCAGTTGTCATAGCCAAGGTAATGCAGCACATGCTCCATGAGAAGCTTGACTTCTCCTACCATGATAATGTGCCTGTTTTGGATCAGGACTGTACCTTCAGTAGGGACCTGAAAATAAAGATGTAGAGAGCAGAGACAATCTCAGTTGTCTGCTTGAACCCAAGACTCAAAGATGATCATTTGTTGTTGAAAGCCACTAAGACTGTAGAGTTTTATGCAGTACAAGATACTGAATACTGACTATTAAAACATTCTATGGAATTCTGTAGGATAAGCTGCTATTCAACTTGGAATATAAAGGGTTGAAATATTTTCTCAAAAAAGAGTGTTTGGTCATGGCAGAATGAAGATGGGCTCTGCCATGAAAGCGGAACTTGAACTTGTCAGCTCCTCTCTCAGCACCCTTGCTTCTCATTTTGTCTTACTGTCTCTAGCCTTACTTTCTTCAGACCAAGCTCCCATCACCTAACTTTACTCACTGACCGCTTGTCCCATAAATCTGGTTACATCATTATTGGTGGCCCAAGTGCATCATGAATCCTGGTCAATTCTTCATTGACGTTTCATTCTGGACTTTATGCTCCTGCCACAATGAAATTCTTGATTTTGTTGCTTGAAACTGTCATATTGTCTTCTGCTTCCCATACCTAAGTTGCACGAGCCTTTTCCTTTTCCTGATGTGTTCTTCTGGAAAAAAAAAACAAACATATCCCTATCTTTTGTAAGTGAGATGTTGCTTGTGTTAACATTCTGGTTTGAAGGCTGGTTGATCTTTATTTATCATCCTCAACCTAACATATGGGGTCACTATAAAATTATCTTCATTATCCTTGCTGGGATTTTTTTCTTAATTTTTCAAGTTTATATTGGTTTTTAAGAGATGACGATCTCATTCTGTTGTCCAGGCTGGGGTGCAATGTCATGTTCACAGTTCATGGCAGCCTCAACTCCTGGACTCAAGTGAGTCTTCTGCTTCACCCTCAATGAGTAGCTAGTACTATAGCTGTGTACTACTACACCCAGTTTACTATATTGCCCAAACAAGTCTCAAACTTCTGGCCTCAAGCAATTCTCCTGCCCCAGCCTCTCAAAGTGCCAAGATTACAACTGTGAGCCACCATATTGGGTTATCCATGATGATTAAGAGAGAACCTGGTCTGTAACGTGTGCTCAATAAATAGATGTTAAAAAGAGTTAACTCACAGGTAGCTCCAAAGATCAAAAAAATCTACACAGAAGTATTTTGACTAAAATCTAATCTATTTTAAATATAATTTTCATCATTAAATTTGGATGATGTAAGTTGTCTACAGATGCTTTCAATAGAGGAAGAGACATTAGGAAGGATTCTTAAGCCTAGAACATAGGCCCCATTTCCAGTTATTAAGCTAGTGTAGTTTCAACATTGTTTCCTGGTCTTTACCAAGACCCTAGCTGGAATGGTTAGTGTCTTCATATCTTCAGGACCAGATTCCATTAAGACATAGATGATTTAACACTACATACATACGAAAGAAGAAAAGAAAAATAAAGAAGACCTTTGTGCAACTTCTTTCCTAAAATCATAGCGATGACATGTTGCTGTATATATCTCCTAAAACTTGCATTAGTCCATGAGAAATTGCAATTATATTTACTGTTACAGGAAATAGACACTACTTCATTTTTTAAATATGTTTTTGTTTTTCAAGTGGACATGAGCAGCACTGGATACAGGAACATGTTTAAGAGTTGTAGACATAGAAGAAAAACTGCCCACCTGCTAGAAATGAGCCTTGGAGGGGCAGGGAAGCACCGAGGCTCAATTTTCTGATGTTACAATTTACCCTCAAGGCCAAAAAGAATTGAGAATCATGAAGAAATGTGAACAAAAAAGTTTATGAAAATGTAAAGAAAGCAAAGTGTATAGAAAACAAAAGCCTGAAAGACATGAAAAAACAACAACAACGAAACCTAGAACTATTTGTTGTTACATTATAGAGGGCATTTTCAGTTGGGCCTACAAATGTTTATCTGTTTTAACATATTATGCCTTGCTTAAAGACTTTAGCAAGCATATTAATTTCCCATTGTTTTTACTTGTCCTTAGTAGGAGGAATGCATTTTATTTCAATGCCAGTTAAAGCATGTAACAAGGAAGACCTGCTTGGCTACCATGCAGAAATAAAAAGTTGAAAAGAATCATCAATAATTCAAATGCTCTGTGTAAAAGAAACAGATTACTTGACTGTGTAAAATGATTTCCATTCTGGTGAAGACCAGAGCGCTGCTCGTGGCTTCCTTTGCCTCTTTCTTACCTGTGACCTTGATGTATATAGTGTCCCTTGCTTCTAGCAAATGCTACGCCAGCTAGTGGTAGGAAAAGTCTCATGTTCATCTGTGTCTCAATGACTGATGGTCAATCGATAAAATGGTATGGAAAGGGAATATAAATTATATTAAGTGTTACTTAATTCATTTCTTGTTTAAATCCTATTCTCTATATAAAATCTAGAGGCTTGGATAAATCTTAAACTGGGTTGAATGAGCTTGACATTGCTGAACCAAAATATTAAGATTAAAATGTTTGGCATGTTTTCAGGAAATTTCTCCGCACTCTATTTATTTCACATGGCTTTTCTTTAGCAAGAAAAGAAACCCAAGGAACATAGCATTTCAAGAGAATTTGCATATTTAAGTAGCACACTGGCAAAAATCTTACTAGTCCCTCAGCAACTCTCTCCCCTCAGATAGCCCCGACTAAATGAATGGACGTTGATACCTACACCCTACTTTTCCTGCTTCAAGGGAGACGTGTTCTTATAAATGTGCTGTGATCAGATGGACAGTGGATACTCTCGGCAGCGAAAGAGGAAATAAAATCTGCTTGAAGGAAAAGCCAAGAATTGAAATGTTCTCAGGACTACAGCTGAGCTACAATAATGTATATAAGATTATTCCATAGAAGTAATTTTGCAAGTCTCTTGTGGCAGGTGTGGAATGATAAGGGAGCACATCCATGTATGGGATGCGTCCATTACATTCCATAAATTTGCATTAGATGTTCAGAGCAACATAAATAATGCATAGTAAGTTCTAGCAAAATAATATCTGGCTCGGGTGAGTACACACAGGAAGCTGCCTGTAAGGCCCTATTTTAACAGGTCTGGGTAATGGCCTGGTTGGCCTCATTCACACTCATAGAAATTCCATGGTTTGCAATTTGTCAAAGGTTAATGGAGAAGCAGGACAGTGAGTTTGGTTTAAACTTTAAGCGATTTTCTAAGTTAAGATACAACATACTAGCGAAATAATACACACAGCACTTCTCTCTCTTATGTGGAGAAAATAATGTGGCATTTTGACCGATATGCAATCCAAGAATTCCCCAATTCTGAATTGACTTACAAAAGATAACTGGGCAATGAAGATTTGGCTACAGGAAACGGGAATTCCGTTCCTACTTAAGTTCCTTGTCTTAACTAGGGCTCAGGACACATGAGTTTCCTCCCTGCCTCTTAAGCTAGCCCCTGGATGCCTCCTCATTCTTTCTGGTACCCTAATCCCATCATTCAAGGCTCTTCAACTGATCCATCTGGAGTAGATTCTGCTTCCCGCCAAAGCTCTGACAAATACAAATACTACTAGACTGTCTTTGCAGCAAGTGCCTACCTGCAGAAAGCATGCTCTCTCTGCTCATCTATGCTTCAGTGGTACAGGGACACACCCTAGTGAAGAATTCACGTGGTCTAGTTTTTCCCAGCATACAGCAGAACTTCAAAAATTCACTACTATTAGCAATCCCACTGGCTCACAGGCCTAGCATTGGTTTCTAACTTCTAAATCTATTTCTTAATTGACCCTGTGGTTCACATAAGAAAAAGGAAAAACATATATATACATTGTGAGTCTTTCAAACCCTAGCAATCTTCATGTTTTCTCCTATTATTTAATTCACTTCCCTACAGAGTGGCTTCATCCACATATGTGTAGGGTGCGAGAGGACCAGCTGCCACTTTTTGCTTCTGGCAAAGGGGACTCTTTGTGACCCCAATACAGTTGTGGCAGCCTCCATAGCTGCTAGAGACTGGAAGAAAATAATTGGGACAAACATCTGGCCCTTTTGATGCTTGTGGAAATCTCAGGAAGAAATCTTAGGCGTTTGGCCCTGCTGAGCTTTTTTTATGTTGGCCTCCTCCCCTAATATATTGTAAACTAATGAAACCCTTGATAGTGTGAACTAAAATAAAATGGTAAGCCTGCAAGCTGACTGAATGGACCCACTCTTGGCCAAAGGGACCCCAGAAGTACCCTCAAGCTGAGTTGTTGGCAATGAAAAGGGAGGTCAGACAAGCGTTAAGCCTGCCCCCTTTTCCTCTTGGAGATGTCTTTGTAACTCACAGACAGGCCCACAGCTATGCAAGACAAAGCTTAGAACACTCAATCAGCACTGAGATCACTTGAGTCTCAGCATGTGCCTGGTCATCCAGTGACTTGTCTGGTCAACAGATGTCCTCATCTTAAAACATTGCAACCTCTGAGACAATACTTCATTCCTTTAACGAATTACAAATCAAACAATCTTTAAACCCATTTATAACTTGTAAACCCCTGCTTTGAGAATTTCTGTCTTTAGGCCAAATCAATGTATGCCTTCCAGGTACGGATTTATGACTTCAGGTATAATTCTTACCTCCCTGAAATGCATAAAACTAAACTATAACCGGACTGCATCAAGACAAGGCTTGCTCAAGCCTCCTTGGGTAGCCTGGCCATAGCCACACAGATTCGTCTCAGAATAAACCTCTTTAAATTATTTTACAGACTTTGAGTTCTTTTTCACTGATGCCAGACAAAATGCAACAACTTGAACAGTTGGAAATTGGCTTGTGGGACAGTAGAAACCTGTTGTTAACCAAGGAGGCCACCTTTAATGCCTTCTTCTATGGAGAGAGAAATAATATTATCTCTCCCCAACGTTCCCTTGGAGAAAAGCGGGTCTATGGTAGCCCTTTACAAGTCTATGATATGCAGTCATTTGGGGCATTTGCCACACATAGGTAAAGAATGGAGATTGAGAATATTTCAAGAAAATAAAAGAAGAAACTGAACCCTCCCCCAACCTCCCAATGTCATATTCTGTTTTTTCATTAGTCTTTCCTCTTGGCTTTCTGAAAGGGGGAAGCAGCCTCATAGAAACACTTCAAAAGGTAAATCCCTATAGGAGAGGGAAGTATTGAAATCCACTCATCTCACAAGCACTCATCACCCGTTTCTTGGGTTTCAGGTGCTGTATCAGACTAGAAGCTCCTGGGCAGTAGGAGAACGAGACAGCTGGGATACGGAGAGATGAGCTGTGGGCGGGATGTGGAAAGAACACAAATATCTCTGAAGTGAATACCTGCAGTTCCTCAATCATCAGTCCAGGGTGCGGGGACAGAAAGGAGCCTCCTTCCTTAAAAGAAAGGATTAATAAATTATGGTACATGTATACCATGGAATACCCAAAGAAAGATGGAGACTTTACCTCTTTTGTGTTTACATGGATGGAGCTGGAACATATTCGTCTTAGCAAAGTATCTCAAGAATGGAAGAAAAAGTATCCAATGTACTCA
>CAUYON010018474.1:0-55430 GCA_963573935.1 Arctocebus calabarensis
AAACACTGGAGAACTGGCAAGTGGTTGTGTAAGTTTGTTCAGTCTAATCCTGCTGGCAGCTGTAAGTACAGCAGCAGTGAGGATTGCAAACTGGAAAGGCCTTACCTGTGAGCTGTTTGGGTTTTTTTGGACTTGGCACTCCGTTGAACTGCCTTGGGAGAACTGGGGAAAGAGTGCCGAGGTCTTTGAGTGTTGTCTAGAGCCCCAGACTGAGCCACTGAGCCACTGGAGCTACCAGTGTTTGGTTGTGGGCTGTGTGGAGCCATTGTGGGAGAACTGCCCTGGCAAGCTCCACCCTCAGGGTCGCAGAACAAGCATTGGGCAGGAGCGAGTAATCTAGTGACTGAGCAGCCTAAAGGCGGGGACGGAGACGCCTTGCAGCCTTAGCCCTCAGGGGCATAGAGTGAGACAGGTTTTGGCACTTAAACAGTAATCCCAGCAACAAGAGCTTTCCTGGGAAAGTTTCTGCTTAGCCTAAGTTAGCAATGTAAAGTGCCTTCTAAGCAGGCTGAGGAGGATTTAGGCTCTCCACCCTGCTGGGTTGGAGAAATCATTAGAGGCCTCCAGTCTCCATTTTGTACAGCTGTATCAGCATTGTGATTAACATATCATACCCCAGAAGATTACCTGTTGCCCATATAATATTCAGCAAGATATATATACTGCTTTGTTTTTAGTTTTGTGCTTTTTGTTTTTAATTTCAACATTTTCCCTATAGATTCTGCGATTTATATGGAACCAGAAAAAAACCCCTATAAATAAGGCAGTTCTTAGTAATAAAAACAAAGCTGGGAGCATCACCATACCAGATTTTAGGCTGTACTACAAAGCCACAGTAGTCAAGACAGCATGATACTGGCACAAAAATAGAGACATAGACATTTGGAATCGAATAGAAAATCAGGAAAAAAAACTAACATCTTACAACCACCTAATCTTCGATAAACCAATCAAGAACATACCTTGGGGGAAAGACTCCCTATTCAATAAATGGTGCTGGGAAAACTGGATATCCACATGTAAAAGACTGAAACTGGACTCTCACCCTTCTCCACTCACAAAAATTGATTCAACTTGGATAAAGGATGTAAATTTAAGGCATGACACAATAACAATCCTGAAAGAAAGCATAGGAAAAACACTGGAAGATATCGGCCTGGGGAAAGACTTCATGGAGCAGATGGCCATGGCAATTGCAACAACAATAAAAATAAACAAATGGGACTTAAACTGAAAAGCTTCTGTACAGCCAAGGAGACAACAACCAAAGCAAATAGACAACCTACACAATGGGAAAGGATATTTGCATATTTTGAATCCAACAAAAGCTTGATAACTAGGATCTATAGAGAACTCAAATTAATCCACATGAAAAAAGCCAACAATCTCATGTATCAATGGGCAAGAGACATGAATAGAACCTTCTCTAAAGAAGACAGACGAATGGCTAACAAACATATGAAAAATGCTCATCATCCTTAAGTATTAGAAGAAATGCAAATCAAAACCACCCTGAGATACTATGTAACCCCAGTGAGAATGGCCCACATCACAAAATCTCAAAACTGCAGATGCTGGCATGGATGTGGAGAGAAGGGAACACTTTTAGACTGCTGGTGGGACTGCAAACTAATACAACCTTTTTGGAAGGAAGTATGGAGACCTCTCAAAGAACACAAGCTAGACCTCCCATTTGATCCTGCAATCCCATTACTGGGCATCTACCTAGAAGGAAAAAATCCTTTTATCATAAGGACACTTGCACTAGACTGTTTATTGCAGCTCAATTTATAATCACCAAAATGTGGAAACAGCCTAAATACCCACCAACTCAGGAATAGATTAACAAGCTATGGTATATGTACACTATAGAATACTATTCAGCCATTAAAAAAATGGAGACTTTACAGCCTTTGTATTAACCTGGATGGCAGTGGAACACATTATTCTTAGTAAAGCATCACAAGAATGGAGAAGCATGAATCTCATGTTCTCAATTTTGATATGAGGACAATTAATGACAATGACACGGTGGGGGTAAAGGAAGGGGAGAACAGAGAGAGAAAGAATGAGGGAGGGATGGGGAAAGGAAGAGCAGAGAATGGGAAGGAGCGAGGGGGGTGGGGTCTTGGTGTGTGCCACACCTTTTGGGTGCAAAACACGATTGTAAGAGGGACTTTACCTAACAAATGCAATCAGTGTGACCTGGTTTCTTGTACCCTCAATGAATCCCCAACAATAAAAAAAAAAGAAAGAAAGAAATACTTCTGGTCCCTAGCATTCTGGATAAGGGATACTCAACCTGAATAAGAGATACTCAATTTACATTGTCCAGTTTAGGGGATGATGAGGACTTCTGCCTCAGAGACATTGAGAGTGGAGGGAATGCCCCCCCGAGGGGCTTTGCCACTGGGCCTCAAACTGGAATGAGTGCTGAAGCCCCCAGCTCTGCCAGACCTGGCATCCCAACCAGTATCAAACACCTCTATTTAAAGCAGCAGAGATTCTGCGGCAATCTGAAGTCCATTAGTGCCTGTGTCCGCCCAGTAGTTACTGGGGTGGGTGCTGCAGGATGGAGTTAAGCAGGTGTGAGGGGTCTTGGTAGGGATCTTGGAACAACTCTATCAGAGAAGCTAAAATTAGCACATCTCACTCCTCACTACTCTTCCTGCCCCAGCTATAATGATTCACCTCTGCCCCAAACTCTGTTCCTCGGTTCTAAACACCCTTGATTCTAGGGGTCTTTGGAAGAGTTGGTTTCCTAAGGCCACTGGAGAGAGTTAAGAGCCGTCATTGTGCCCAGTGAGCTTCTCAGGGTCCAAATTTCTTCCCAAAAGGGAAATAGATGTTTCATAAGGATTTTTCTGTTAATAAATAAGACATGAGCCTATTTAAAGAAAAAAATCAAACAGTAAAGTATAAACAAGAGGGTAAAAAAGATAGTAGTAGTCCCAAGATTCAGAGATCTAACCCAAATTGTCACTGTATAAATGTGTATGTACTATCTATATCAATGTGTACATCTCTAAATAAAATAGAATTATTAATACTTGTTCTTTTGGGTTTTTTATTCAGCAATAATAATAATAACGCAAAAAAATTAACATTCACATTGTCAAATAAGAGTATGTCTATCATAGAATGCTTTGACTCTGAGGTTCAGTATGGAGTCATCAGTTAACTTCTTATTTTTTTCCTACAGTCTCAAAAAACAAACAACTAATATTTATAGATAAAAATAAAATTTCAAAAACCAGATCATGCCAAATCTTATAGACAATAGAAAAAGAAGAAATACTTCAAAATCATTCTGCTTCATCTGGATACACCTGATATTAAAATTGAAAAAAATATATTCTTATAAAGAGGAAATTACAAACATATTTCACTTATAAATGAGGATGCAATACCCTAGATAACATATTAATAAGTTGAATTAAAAATTAATGTTTAAGTAATGTACTCTGGTCAAAATTAAATCCAACTTATTTAAAATACTTTACAATATGAAATCAAAGTATTTAAAATACCTGCCATTTTGTAATTTTTTTTGCTCTTTTCAGAGATTTTTGTTTGCCAAAATAGAAACATCTAGAACTTAATTTTATTGATTACCTCATATTTCATAGTTGGTGGGCATTTAGATTTAAAAAAAAATTATTATGACCACTTCTGGACAGAATGCCTCTATGTGAACTTTCCTAACTTCTTCCTTAACAAAAGCCTCTAGTAGGAAACTTACTGAGATAAAGGCTGTGAACATACACATTTATACTGTGCTCCAGAAAATCTGTATTAATTTTCACTTTTATCAATGATGGAAGGCCCATCGCATCTACCTTCAGCAACATTAAATTGATCTTTTTAATCCTTTTGATTCTGAAAAAAAAATTCTCCTGGTTTCCTTCATTTTTCCCTTGATAATTATTGAGATTTAACATCTTTTTCTTAATCTATTTTTTTTTTTTTTACAAGCTACGTCTTCACTTAGGTGAATTGCTTGTTTCTATCTACTGCTTATTTTTAGAATGGGACATCCACCTTTATAGATTTATAAGAAGTATTTATATACTAGAGTCGTGATCATTGCCACAGTCTGCAAGTATTTTCTCCAAGTTTGTCATTGCCCTGGATAGGCTTTTTCCCCTTGAAGGACCTGCATAGGACTGAGGGTACAGGGAAGTCTCAATGGCAGCTGAGAAGCAGTCTAGCTTTTCTAATTCTTGCTGTCCCACTGGTGTGAGATGCATAGAAGGTCCTCTTCTGTCTCCTGGGAGGGATGCTCGCTCTGGATGCTGAGGACTTCATTTCCCAGACCTCCTTCAGCTTGGCGTCTGCCTTTAAGCACGTTCAGCCAATTGGAAACACTTGCTGGATCATGGAGGTCAGCGCCAAGGTGGCCATCATTTCCCGCCACCTTTGGCTGCTCCCTGCTGGCAGCCAAGTTTCTGGAGACATGACCGCATGTGTCTGTGGTTTCTCCAGGGCCCTGCTCCAGCTTCGCAGGTGCCAAGAGGCAGTTAAGATGGCAGCAGCTTCCAAATTCTGTTTTCTGAACCCCAGCGCCAGCGGAGTGCTCTTAAGTTGACACACGGGCCACCTGGTGGATCTATTCTGCAGAGCTCAGAAGCTTCCTAGAGGCCACTTCTGCAGTCCTTCCGGTGGCATTCTAGATGCCTAAAGCTGTGTCTCAAGCTCCTTTCTGCTGCTTGCACTGAGCCCTGATGGATGTTTCCAGTAGATTTCATAGGTACTGCCAACTTGGCAAGCCAAACGATGCAGATCCGCAGCAGCACAGAGAAGGGAACCCACGTCTGAGGCGGACACAGTTTCTCCTAGAGGAGTTAATGCTTCAGCAAAGGCTTAAAAATGGGCAAAGCTGAGCAGCAGGTGGAAGATACTGGGGATTAAGGAACTCCAATGAGAGAATCCTTGTGCGACTGTCCCTGCATAGGAAAGGAGCATTTTTACTCCTGTGTCAGGTGAGGCCTGAGTACTTGAACCCACACTTTGCATATGCTGTTCCCTGGGATGCCCTCTTTTATTTTGTCTGCTTGCCACATACCTATGTATCCTTCCAGACTTGGCTTCCCTGAGCTTGGCAGGTGAGTGAGCTGGCCTGTCTCTGTGCTGGGCTTCACTGTATCTCACACACTCCTGTCTCATGGCTCTCAGCCCCTTGAGGTGCACTTTGTTTCATACCTTGGTTCTCTATCAGACTGTGGCTCATTATGACACAGATGGTACCTTCCTTCTTGCGAAGTTATCACAGCCTGTGACTCTGACCCTCAGATAGCAGGCCCTAAGTAAGTGGGTGTTCAACTGGATGAGTCTTCTTCTCAGTGGACTAGAGCCTGGACCCCTTTGGTTGGCCTATTTGTGTGCACCTTATCTTCTGAAAGTCTTGTCCTGTAGTAAGCACCTTTGTCTTCTAGATTCTAGGCTGAGGGCAAGGGCCTCATGAATTGCTGCTGAGGAACAGAAATCAGAAGAATTATGGAGCGAGGGCTTCAATCAGCAAATCAAAGGGTCTAAAATGCTATTCTCTTCTTTATATTATAGAAAACAGTCCAGGGTCCTAATTCCAACTTTCCTACTATTGATTCCATGACATCACATGGGTTGCTGTGGCAAAATGCTGTTGGCCGGCCAACAGTTCCTTCTCTTGTGTCTCTTTCTGTTGCAGAGAGTGGGAGTTGGACACCTGTTTACCCAAACACCCCTTGTATTAGTGCCAGCCATGTCACCCAGCTCTGGCTCATGAGGCAAAGGCAGAAACCTATTGGGGCCTTTGGAGAAAAGGGTAAACGGAAGAGAAATGCTCCCCTTTCCTGACTCTAGCTGTGGCAGTCAAGTGGGGATGGTATGATGGTTTCTGTTGTGTGTCAACTTGAGTGGGCCACAGGGCGCCAAGATATCTGGTCAGACGTTATTCTAAATCTACAAGGATGTTTCTGGATGAGATCAATTTCTGAATTGATAGAGCAAAGTAGATTGCCTTCCCAGTGTGGATGGGCTTCATCTGCTCCATGGAGGCCTGAGAAGGACAAGAAGCCAAGGAAGGGAGACAAGCTGGGACAGCTGTCTCTTCCTGCCTCTGGACTCAGCATCAGAATGGAACTTACTCCCCTGGCTCTTCTGAGTCTCCAGTTTGCCAACTATAGACCTTGGACATCTCAATAACCCAGTGATCCAATCCCTTATAGTAAATTCATAGCTATATCTATGTTTCCATCTGTCTGTGTCTGTCTACCTACCTACTATTGGTTTGTTCTGTTTCTCTAGAGAACCTAGACTAATAAGGTGCAGCGTGGAGTGTGATAACAAAAAGCCAACACACTAAGGTTGGAAAGAGAAGAAAGACAAAAAGGAGCCTGAATCTTTGATGGTAAATCTCTCACCCACTATGGAAACACCTAGATTCTTGCTATGTGAGAAAAAAGAAATGTTTGCATTCCCTGTGCTTCTACACCTTAAGTTTTCTGTTACTTGCAGCTTAAAGCATCCCTGAGCCAGATGCTTAGCTCACATCTCTGAGCCTCATTTCCTTACTTACACAATGCAGGAATAGGGTAAAGGGAATACCCTTAAATGAAACCCATAAATGTGTCCAAGGGCCTCCTAGTTGTGGGGCTCTGAGTAAGGAGCTCAAAGGGACATGGCACAGTTACGTTTACGAGTAGGAACTCTAGGGCCACGTGGCCTGGCTTGTAAGCCAGTGTCTACCACTCTGGCATGTTACTTAACCCTTCTGTGTTTAACAGGGGTCATAATAGTACTGTTTAATAGGGCTGTTGGGAGGATTAAATTAGCCAATCCATGACTGACCCTTAGAATAGTGCATAGCACAAAGGAAAATGTTCAATAAATGCTAATTATAGCTAAGAATTAGATGTGGGTCAGGCCTTCTGGGAGTTAGAGTCTAGATTTGAAGTCAAGAAACACACACACAAATAGGATACGGAAACTTTAAAGACATATATAATATGATTGAAAAAAGGAATCATTTTACTTCTTTATTAACTCATTGTCATAAGAGATGAGATCTAGAAATTTAGCTGGCTTCAAAGAAGATTTAGATAAAGAGATGACGAAACCACAATAATATGTTAGTCAAAGAAACTAGGCATTGGGAGCATAGGGTCGGAATTTGAAATCAATTATATTAATAGAAAATAGCAAAAGCACTTTAAAAATTATTTTTAAAGCACTTTCAGGAATTCTCACATCTAAAGGGGCAAGTATTATGGGAAATTCTTTCCAAGTCTGATCTCATTATGGTCTTCACTTTAGATGGGTTTGCAGGGAGGCTTACATGAGATGATAGAAGTGAATGCAGTCTTTAATTTTTCCTAAATAGTTTTAAAAACACCACAAGAGATTATCACCAAGGGATGACTCAGACACCATAGATGCTCCAGCGATATTTGATTACCTGCACCCCTATTCTTCCTCCAGCCTCCAGGAAAGGGCTCTGTTTAACCTACTTCTTTGTGGCCTCACACTGTGGGAACTGCTACCTATTGAACTCTTTCCAGCTCCCTGTACGTCTCTAAATTTTCTGTCCCAGGGCCTGGGTAGCTTATTAAGGACCTGTTTCTGATCCCACCCCAGCCAAGCTGCTGAGCACTTGAGGCCCCTCTGGAATACGAGTGTCTGAACTTGGCACCCATGAGTCCCAATAAATGTGGTGGTGGACTGCTTTCTTCTCTTCTGAGGCCTCAGATTCCTGAAACATGAATCTACCTCTGATCTTCTAAGATCTGAGCCTCATCCTTAGAGAGCCCTATATACATAAGGAGGAGCCAGGCTGATCCCCCCAGATGCCATGTGATGCCAACCTTGCCTGAGAACTGGGTCCCTGCTTTCTCAAGTCACTCTCAGTCATGACAATCACATAATTACACGCAGAGGCAGTTCCCAAGATGCCCGACCGATGGGCACTGTGATCCTGCTTCCACACCAGCATCTTCTCCTGCAAACTAGGTAGCCAGTGGAAACGGTCAGACCTGGATTCAAAGGATTAAGACTGTAGATCTGGAGCTCAACGGCCTGGGTTCAAATCCCGAGGTAGCTACTTCCTAGCCCTGTCATCTCAGGCAAATTACTTTCAAGCTCTATGACTCAGGTTCCTTTGGAAAATAAACATAATAACAGCATTTGCTTCATAGAGTTGTTAAAAGAACTTAAATGAGTTAATGAAAAATGCCTGGCATGTAGATAGCATACAATGAAGTGTAGCTATTTTTATGTGTTCTGAGATTCTGAACAAGTCTTTATGAGCAAAGTCTCTGGACCTCACTCATAAGGCAGATAACATGTCCAGAGTTCACTGTCTTTCCCCCACTTTGCTAATCTCATCACTATCATAATTACTCATCTGATGTCTATCCACCTATCTGTACACGCCTGCAGAGCTTTACTGAGGTTCCTGGGACTTAGTAAGGGGTGTGGCACAGAGTAGGTGCTCAATAAATAGTCATTGAATAAAGAAATGGCACTGTTGTCAGGAATGAATGAAACAAAGATAGACAGCCTCATCTGAAATAATGGTGAATTCCATGTGTGTACATGCGTGCCTATGCCCACAAGTGTGTGCCTTGGGGAAGGAGGGATTTGGGTGTCAAGAAACCTGGGCTGGGTCCCAACTTATTCCTTATTACTTGTCTGACCACAGCCAAGGAGCAGACCTCTCTTAGTTTCAGTGTCCTTGGTTGAGGAATGAAGGCAGTGTTTGACCTGACTAGGAAGGTTAACCAAAGGGAGTTAGGGTCAGCATCTAGCACCGTGCCTGGCTCATAGCAGGTGGTTCACAAACGGTGGCTTTCTTTTCTCCTCTTCTGCTTTCTGAGGACTGCGCCAGTGCACAATGAAAATGATAGCAATTAACACTGATCGAGCACTTGCTGTGTGCCAGGCACTATGCTAAGAGCTTTGCTTATCTTGTCTGCAGTGCAGTGGTTTTGAAAAGAAGCTTAGGGGAAGAAATCGTTTTGTAACCAGGAGCAAGTCTGAGAAACTGAGGCAGCATTTGCAAAGTGCCGTGTGCCTGACACTCTCATAAGGCTGAGAAAATGTTAACTCTCCCTACTAAAAAAGGAACATGTATGCAGGGAGCAGAAAGCTTGTCCATGAAGGAGATTATGGGCTCCCACTGGCGCTCAACATGGTCTTATCTAAGACAGCTCCAAGTTCATCCACATAAGATTTTATTTAAAAAAAACAGAATGCTGCTGCTTAAACTAAAATTAAATATATAAGTTTAAAAGGCTCAGAAAAGCCTCTTACAATGGAAAGAACATAGGCCTGAAGCTAAAATCCTGGCTTTCTGTCTTGATCCTAAGACTAACAGGAGCCAGAGACTCTGAACCAGTAACTTTCCCTCTTTTGAGCCTTGGTCATCTCACAGCTAAATGAGGACAACTTCTGAGGCCTTTTTTAGCTAAAATATTCTGAGAGACTGTGACCTTCTGGCTCTTTCTCTCATGGAATTTTTCAGTTGAAACGCAGAGACCAGCTCAGAAAGAGGGGACGTGAAGCAAGAGAGAGCTGAGATTAAATAGGGCTAGAGCCGGGCTGGGGTCCCGTGGCACTCTAGATCCTTAAGTGTGGCCTTTTGACTTGTACAGAACAAATCCTTAAGGATTTAGTAAAGATATATTGAATATCTACTGTGTGCCAGTCAACATTTTAATGGGGAATGGCTTTTTCCAACCAACTTTTTGCACAAGATTCTATACTTACACTATTTATGTTTTAAGGGACATGTCAGCCTCCCTATCTGACTATAAGCTCTGTGAGGGCAAGAGCTGTCCACAATGCTCATTTCATCCCTTGTCCTCAAGTGGGATGCCTGGCAGACAGTCTGCACCCAGCACTCCCCCCAACCTGGGACATCAGGTCATTATCAGTCATTATCTCCCTATCCCAGCCAATTAACTGGCATTTATTCAGTATTTTTTTCTGAGAAGACTTAGAGCCCAATATTTTCCTACTTAAATTCTAATCTAACGGCACATTTGATTATTTGATGAATAGGTATATGAGGGCACGGAGAAGCGTCCATCTGGTTTACTGATGTAGTAATGGGCTCCCACAGATGTATTTAGCACACAGGTAGCACTCATTAAACATTTGTTGACTAAATGGACGTTAGAGAATGGGGAGGAAAATGCAATGATGCCAAAGACTGCTGTCTTTGATACTGATTAGTCTGGGTAGGTACCAAGAGCATGGAGACCGTGTACATTTAGGACGCAGTCATGGACATGAACTGACCCAAGACACTAACCAGTACTTTAGTGTTGATTAAAACACTGCTGCGTGTGACCAAGTGCCACATTCTTGGTATAGATCATTGTTGGAAAACAGGCTTTCAGTGAGATCTAAGTTCAAATCTCAATTACGCTACCTACTAGTTGGGTCTTTGGATGGTACTTAGTGTACCTGAACATCAGTAAATGCATGTCACATACCTAGTACAGGGTCTGGCTTTTACTTGATACTCAGACATGTCAGCTCTTCTTAATTCTTGCCAAGGTCCAGTTACTCAGTCTCAGTGGCCCTCCCTCCCCACGTGGCTCTCAGGCAACCTTCCCCGTCTGTCAGCTTCTCTCACACTGATCAGCCGTGCATCCTGCTTCACCTGTTTAGATTTTTTACTTTGCAAATACTTCTATTATCCTTAAAACACGGCCTATCCTACTCTAAGTGCTTTATGGGTTTTACTTCCTTAATCCCCAGAACAATTCTCCCAAGTCAGTTACCATTTTACAGATGAGGAAACTGTGACCAGCAAGAGTTCAGGGACTTGCCCAAGGGTGCATATCTGGGAAGTGGTCCTGCCAGGATTCAAGCCCTGCTTGAAGTTTAGTTACGGATGCTGCATTTGGAAATCTAAGGGCCACCCTGCTTTTCACAGTGTCAACCATTCCTTGTCTGAGCTGGGGCCGGCCCTGCTAGCTAGACCTGTCACAGCCAGGCTCCTGCCTCCCAGTATCTTTGCTTTTGAAAGGACAGAGAGCTGGGCCACAGTGAAGCCCCTCCTGTGAGGGGCCCAGAGACCTCTGTGAGACCTGGGACCTGCCCTGCATGGTCAGGGAGGATGAGGAGGGAACCAGGAGCCCTCCAACTCTGATCTAAACTCTCACCAAGGCAGGGAGATGGAGGCACATTCCCTGCCACCCTCTAGGTGGTGTTTGTTCCCAGCACACATTTATTTTGCACGCTCATAGGGCTTAGTTCTGGGGACAAATTCTTAAGGAAGACACACACTGCTCTTGAGCATACTATGTGGTAGGAGAAAAGCAAGAATACAGGCCGTTTCAAAACGCTGTGATGAATACAGTCCATGTAGCTAGCCCTCACACCCAGGGCTAGGCTGAGTCAGGTGAGGAATCAGGAGATGGGTGTGAGTTGGCCAACACAAGGGTATTTTCTGGGGGTGGAGTGGCACCACGGAGTGCTAGGCAAGACTGGCTAGCACCTGCAAAGCCTATAGATAAAGGAAGAACTTTGAAACCTTGTGGAAATAAACTTTTTTTCAATTAGTCTATTTTTTAGATGAGAAAATAGAGGCTCAGGAAGTACTTTGCTGAAAGTCACCTTGGTAACAAATACTAGAGCTATTCATTCCAAAGCATCTTATGCCAGGATGGGCAGATTTATGGTCCTTTTGTTTTGTTTTGTTTGAAACAGAGTCTCACTCTGTTGCCCAGGCTAGAGTATAATGGCATCATCATAGCTCACAGCAACCTCAAACTCCTTGTTTCAAGGCTCAAGAGATTCTCCTGACTGAGCCTCCCAAGTAGCTGAGACTGCAGGTGCACACCACCATGCCTGGATAATTTTTCTATTTCTGGGAGGGGGTAGAGATGGGGTCTTGCTCTTGCTCAGGCTGTTGTTGAACTCCTAGCCATAAGCAAGCCTCCTGCCTGGGCCTCCCAAAGTGCTAGGATTATAGGCATGAGCCACTGTAGCCGGCCAGGCCTAGGTTCTGAATGAAGATCTGGTATTCTTAACTGACCATGGCAACATTACTGAAACAGTCCATATCTGTCAGCATTGGCTGTAGGTCATGTTCACGTTTGTTAGCAAATAGAGCAGATTTGAATATACTTCAAGTCAAATCTTGCAAACTAGGATTAAATACAGCCCTTGTAGGCAACCCCCCCACCAAAGTTGGTGGATTTAGAGATTATTTATAGAGGAGGAAACTGAGGGTCACAGCAGTCAATAATGTCCCTAGTTTACGCAGCTAACACACGGCAGCACCAGGATGTAAATTACAGTGGTCTGGATTCAGTATCCATAGTCATAAGCAACACACTCTCCACAGTTTTTCAAGTACAATCATTGATGCCCAGTCCTTCTGTGTGGGGATGATGGTGAATTACGGAGTCCATGGCCTGACCAAAGGGACAGTCCTGTGACTGACCCTGGGAAAAGTCAGCAGCCTGTGAATATTGTATGCCCAAATTTTCTCCTCTATAAAATTGGTATAATAATTATATCTGCCTCATAGGATTGAAGACTAAATTAGTTAATGTAGCCTGACACATAATATAAATGTGAGCTGATTGAGGGGGCAACCTTTGCCATTAACATTCAAAACACCCCCTTATATATAGTTTATGGAGCTGGGAGTACCACTGAAGATCCAGTTCTGACAGTGACTCAGGGGCCTTTTCCTCCTTCTTCTGAGCAACATCGGAGCTTATGGGCAGAGGGAGGGGGTTTGGGAACAGAACTGTGGCCTCCAGGCCATGAGCTACGAGCTTCCCTGCTGTAGCCCCTCAGTGAGCTCATGGTTACCATCAGCCTCTAGGCTGAAAAGAATGTGAGGTGCAGTGGGCAACCTTCCAGAGACCCAAGAAGGGAGGCCTCATCCTTTCAGGATGTCTCAGGCTTCAGATAAAACCCTTCCTGTGTTCCAGCTCATAGCTGGCAGGGGCAATTGGCAATGACTGATGACAATGGGTGACTTGTCAAAAAGATGTGTGTGTGAACCAAACGCCAACTAGCCGGGGCAGAGCATGCATTCAGGAGACTGGTGGGAAGACCATCAGCTGCACAATGGTTTGTTTTGTAGCTACTATGCCTTCTGCCCTGGGTCAGGCATTCAGGAGGTGGTGAAGTTAATAACAGTAGCAGTTCACCTGTATTTCCTGCTCCCAGCACTGTTACTGCCACGATGTCTCTTAATCCTCAGCACAAGCCAATGACATAAACAGGCCCCATTTTCTCTATTTCAAGATGGGTAGTACATGAGATTTGTTTAAAGTCACAAAGTGTGGCCGAGACCAGATAACTTGTTGGCCAAACTTGTTTCCTCTTTGGCCTGGATACCTAGCTGAACTACATTTCCCAGCAGGCCTTGTGACTTGGTGCAGCCATGTGACTGAGTTCTGGTCAATGGGATACATGGAATGTTGATGGTCCTGCATGTGGCAGTCCTTTACTCCATCTTCCTCCCTTGGCCAGCAGATGCAGAGTCAACAGAGGACTCTGAGGACCTCAGGATGATGGCACTACAATGTGAAAGAAGCCTGGCTGGACACCTGAGTAGCTATCTCTGCAGAAGACCACCTGCTGAATGCCACTCTCAGCTCTTGAGTGAGTGAGACCTAGGCTTCTTTTGAATTAGACCACCAAGTCTATCTGTCTTCTCACAATGGTAAGCCTGCCCCAGGATTTACAGGAAAAGCAGAACTTGGGTTTTAGGGGCATTTTGTTTGTACCAAGCATCCATAAAGTTTGTGTGCAATTTAAAATAGTTGAACATAGTAAATTGCACACAAAATTTATGTCCACCCTGTACAAGTGATAGTTTCTTCTACAATCTTTCAAACAAGGAGAAAAGCCCTTGATGCAGGCAGAGTCTTTGGGTTTTAAATAGCACTTAAGCGAGAAATAGGAACATTTCTTCCTTCCACTCTGTTAACCACTGCACTGTGAGAAACTTTCAGACACAGCTCTGGTACCATTAGCTCAGCCCCTCTCAACTAGTTTAGAGAGAAAATAAAGCACCAGTGTCCTAAAACATCCCTTGTACATAATGAATTAACTTTTCTCTTGACCATCTATAATGGTACAAGTCATGTACCATCCCTGTGAAAATAGTCATCATTCTGTGATTCTGTGTTCTGTGGTTCAGAAGAGGACCCCTAACTGCAAGCCCCTTCTCTCTCTGAGCTTCATTTTTTCCTCATCTATAAAACCACAGGATGGAAGTAGACGAACTTAGGGTCTCCTGCCAGCTCTAATTTGCTATCATCTCACAAAAGGAAGCAATATTTCGTGTGAGTCACACACTCTCCCACTTTATTTCATGTAGTCATTAAATGAAAAAGGATGCAAATAGGGTTTTTCTTTTAGAGAATAATAGAGGAATTAGAATTCTTCAGTTGGTGTTTAGTAAACTTTAAGGGAACAGCAATGTGACACAGAGTGTGACTTTAGCTTGTGACCTCAATGGGTCTACAATGTAGTTGGGAGGTCAAGACCCACACACAGGAGACAAGAAATGTCCCTGAGGGTGAGGGACAGAATCTGGATGACCAGGAAGATGAGGGTGGGCATCGAGGAGGAGATTTACCCTTTCCACTGCCCTTCACTCCACCTCAAAGTCCTGTCATGCAGACAAGTTCATGTGTCAAGTGCTTGCTTTGTGCCAGACACCCATTGGGGGTTTGCCTTCACACTCCATTTGTTCCTCATAGGTGCTGTGCCAGAAGGGCACAATTGTGTCTGGTTAAAGAAGAGGAACCTAAGAGGCACATGGACATTAAGTCACTTATTTAAGGCTCCCACAGAGCTGGCAAGTACCAGATCCATTAGGCTTGTAGTAGGTCTGTGTAGCTGCCAAGCTGGTATTCCCTCCACTCAGCCTCTGTCCTCCCATATGGATGCCTTTGGCCCAAGATGGCAGGTCTTGAAGAAGAGATGCTGGTTGTCTCTCTGAGGGCTTCCTGCCCTTATCAAAGGGCATGAATCAGAGGGTGTCCTGGGGAAGTCTCAGCTCACAGGACTCACATTCACGGAGGGGCACACCACCTTCACCAGCAGAGGTGATATGAGGGTCGAAGCTTTGCACTGCTGGAGGCCCGTGGGAAAGACCTGGGAGCAGCTGGAACTAACAGACCCCCCCTGGAAGCTGAGCCCCCTCCAAGGACACAGAGGGAAGAAATGAGACAGGAAGTAGCTGGTCTGGTTGTTTTCAGGAAGCTGCAAGGCCTGGAAGAGATTCGCCTGTCCCTGGAAACCAAGGATCTGGCATTTCTCAGCGTGTGCTCCTGAGAGTCTCCGCATCACACTCACTCAGCGTGGTGACAAAGGGGATTCTTAGGCTGCAAACAGAACAGATCCAGATCTCTGGGACTGGGGGACAGGAACCTGAATTTTAAACACACTCAACAAACAGTTCTGGTGCTCAGCAAGTTTAAAAACTGCAAATCCCACTTCTCTAAAACAAGTCTACCCAGGTATGCCTTAGCTGCCTTACTCATTCATGCCATTTTGCCCATCAGTGACCCTTCACCTCAGGCGACAAGTACAAGTTGGAGCTATCAGGTGTAGAACACAAATGTCTTAACGCTGTAATTGGGTGAATAAGGTGAAGGCTTTGCTGATTAGTAGGATGTAAGCACTCCAATTTGTACAAATAATCAACACATTGAATCCCATAATGGCATAAATGTATTCATGATCTATGTACAAATGACTTAATAAAAAAAAAAGATATTAACATCTAATGATGTTAGATGTTAGATGATGTTGTGTCCCAGATTCTTCTGTGCATTTTAGAGAGATAAGTCACTTAAAGGTCCTCATAGATCCTTTTAAGGTAGTCACTTTCATTAGCCTTATATTACCTATAAGGGCTCTGAGGATTAGGGAGCCTGAGAAACTTTAAAAATGTCACACAGTTAAGTGCTGGGTTGGATAGAGACCTGGGCGGTCTAACTCCTGAGCTGGGGCTCTCAACCCCGACGACACACAAGCGTGGTGGGAAGTTCCATTTCTGAAGATTCATTCAGGGGTAGGCCCTGACATTGAATGAATGTCTCATGTGTCCCAGGAACTGCTCTAAGTTCTGGCCGCCAGGCTAGAAGATGAGAGAAGCACCCAACCTGGGCTCAAAGTTTAAAGGATGAGTGTGGAACCAAAAAAAAAATCAGTAATCAGGATAAATGATGTTTTAGTGTAATATTTAAAACAAATCAAATTTTACAAAATAAATTTTATGAGAGGGGGATAAAGTAAGAACAAAATATTCAAAAATCCATGCCCTAGTAGAACATGACCCCATCCGAGTCTTACCATACACAGCCCCAAAAGGCAGGTATTGATATCATTACGGTCTCACATATGCTATTCTCTCCTTGGGTATGTATCATCGAGGCTGACAATTATGGTGCACCAGACACTGCTTTTTAAGTGCCTTGTGAATACTATTATTTTATTTCTTTCAACATTCCTGTGAGAAAAGGATCATTACCATACCCCATTTTACAAATGGTGAAACCAAAGCAGAGAGCAGTTTTATAACTTGTTCAGTGCCAACACAGTCAGTAAGAAGCAGAGTGGGGATTTTGAACCCTGGCAGCTGTGCTCCAAGAGGTCATACTTTTAACTAGAAAAATTATAGCTCACAGCCCATAGCCACTTGTTTTTATAAATAAAGTTTTATTAGAACACAGCTACTCTTGTTCATGTACTGTGCAAGGACAGAGTTGAGCAGTGGTGACGGAGACCATATAGGCTGCAAAGCTGAAAGCAATGGCTATTTGGCTTTTATATAAGAAGTTTGCTGATCCCTGTCCTTAAGCCCGTGGATGCATCCAGTGTCCAATGGTGACGCTCAGAGAGTGATGTTATATCCACAGTCAGGGGAGTAGAGATGTGATATGAGCCCCCGTGTATCTCTGAAGAACATGACTCCTCAGCTCTACCTTGCTACATAAACTTCCCCCGTGGGTCCAATGCCGCCTTTTTTCCCCGAGGCTTAGCATGCTGCCTGGTCCGGGAAGGGGGCTCCGTAAGTGTTCACTGAATGAATGAATGAATGAGTGTCAGTGTGTCACACTGTGGTGAAGCCCAGCAAGCCTAGAGAAATAAGCAGATGGGTTCCATCTGGGAATGTCCAGCCTCTCTCTTGGGGTCTCACTGCTATGGTAACCTGCTCTAACAGCCTAAATTAATTAGTAGGTTTAAAGAGTTTTAATATGTCCTAATGATTTCTGTGCCTAGTACTCTGCCCATCTGAAGTCAGATGGTCTCAGTGGTTCCCATTTAAATGCACAGTGCTGACCAGAGTAAACCAGTTTGCCTTTGACCCTAGAGGTCAAGGTCCTAGTCTTCAGACCTAGTTTAAAAAAGTGAGAACTCAGAAACTGGAGAAATCTGGTTAAATCTAGGCTTCTCCACATCTATTAGCTGTGTGACGTTGAGCAAGTGACTTCACCTCTCTGAACCTCGGCTTCCTGCTCCATGCAGTACGGTTTCCTTCAGGGAGAGGATCTGTGCAAAGCTGGCCAGCATATAGTGGGCCTGGGAGGATGGCTGCAATTCTTCACTAAGACGACGGAGGCAGTTTAGGAGGGCTGTCTGCTGAAAAATCCCAAATCCATTATGCATGTTTTATCTTAGTGCTCCCAGGGTTTTGAATAAACAATGTCTTCATCCAGTTTTTCAAAGACATTCTAATTCTATCTCAGAATATACTTTCCCCCACCCCGCCCCCAGCTGAAATTTGGCTGGCTGTGCGCCCGGCTGCTGGCCTGAATTTCCAAACACTGTTGGTTTAGCATTTCCCAAATGTATCCCATTAACACCAGGAACCCTCAGCCTTTTCTCTGCTCTGAGCTCAGGTCTGACTGTCACAGCGAGAGACAGAGACACCCGTGAGCCCAGCCTCTTGGACTCGCCGTTGTGAAGCAGGGTGCTGTCAGGGTCAGCCTGCCTGGGACCAGGGCACCTGTCTGCATTTGTCTGTCAGGCACAGACACAGCGTGTGTTTGGAGACTGGGAGAGGGCCAGTGGAATGAGGTGCTCTGGGTAGTGCGAGCAAAATACATGTTCTGGGTTGGGGAAAAAGGAAGACCTGGATAGAGGCTTAGCACAAAGCCACTGCCCTGGGAATCGGGAAATGGCCTTGCCCTGGCACAGTCTCCAACTCACTCACTGTGTGTCTTTGAACAAGCTACTTGCCTGCTCTGTGGCACATTTATGAAAAAATGAGTGGCTTAGGCTGGGCCACATGTTTTTAAACTCTTACTTGGCAGCAGAGCTCTTTCTCAGACAATTTTTTACTTGGAATTTTAAGAGACACATAAACAGATGAAAATGACCCTGACTTTCTGGGTTAAAAAGTTTGGGGGGGGTGGAGTCCTACCTACTCAGCACCTCCCACCAAAGATCTGAAAAAAGCGAGGGGAACTCTGTGGAACAGGGTTCGAGAACCATATGACATGATGGACAATCTATGAGTCCCCTCCTGCTTGGGCAGCCCTGGATCCCAGTAGCTATAGCTGCCAAGTGCTGACAACACTCATGGCTATTATTTATTGAGTACTTTCTCTGTGGCGGGGGCTGGACTTCACATCCTTGTCCTTTGTATCAAGAGTTAGTAGAGACTAATCCCATCTTCACCAATTTAGCAGCTGTGTGACCTTGGACAAGTCAGTTAACCTCTCTGTGCCTCATGTTCTTCATCTGGAAAACATCGTTCAGAGGGTTAAAGGAATTAATCCCTACAAAAGTGCAGGCACATAGTAAGCAACTGATGTTTACCCTTTTGTATCATGACTGCTGGACTTGTATCTAATAGCTATAAGCATCATCCTTTTTCACAGATGAGAGAGCAAGGCTGTGGGAGGTAAAACGAAAGCCCCCAGGTCACATGTGTAATAAGTGACAGAAGGAGACCCTAAAACTAGGTCTGCTCAACCGCACAGCTTATGGTCTTAACATCCATTCTAAACTGCTTTGCTCTTGACCCAAGAGGTCAGGGTCGTGGTCACAGTAATTTGCTTGAGCAGTTCCAAGTCTAGATGGGAGGGTAGCTAACAATAACTATGGTGATTTATGCAGAGTCTGGGGTCTGGGAATCCTAGATCTCAAGCTGAGAGGAGGTGTTTGGGTGCCAGAACCCAGGGCTATTTGATGTTCTTCCCTCCAAGCCACCTTCTCCAGCCTTTTCTACTGACCAAAAGGACATTTTTGTGCAAATGGGGAAAAGGGCAGAGGCATCCCTGAGGGGAATACAGGTGAGCAGGCCACAGGCTGATTTTCAGTCCCCGCCTGCAGGGCAGCTCATGCTTTTGAACAGTGCACAAACTGCACAACGTTACACAACCACCCTTACTCTTTTCTGCCTCAGAGTTTAGTGGTGGGAAGAGCAGAGAGAGAATAAATATGACAGGATGGGAGATAAAGGATGGTTTCAGCCTTGTCCTGACGCACATGGGCCCCTGGCTGAGGGGAAGGAGCATGGAGGCTGTGCAGGCAGGAAGCAAATGCGAGCCACACAGTCACTTTATCTCTTTCTGTGTCTTTCTCTCAGGACTGAGGGTGGTAATAAAAGATGGCTGGTAATAAAAGATGGCTGTACGGCTCTCTCCAGGAAGCTGAACTGCAGCCAAACCATCATGTGGTGAACAAATGCTCCAATTGCCCAACTGCAGAGTTGCTGTTGCACCATATTAAAAAGGTGACAACCTCTCCACTGACCCCTGACCCAAGGAAATGGGCAGTCACCAGCCCACCCACTCAGAAAGCCTCAATGCCCTGTCCCCAACAGAGGCCCAAACACCTGCCCCAGCATTCAGAAAAAGAGGTGGCATGGTGTGGTTGTCAGAACACAGGCTTTACGTTCAGACAGAACTGGATTCCAATAGCCACTCTACCCTCAGAAGCTGTGCAACTTCAGACAGGACACTGAACCTCTCTGAGACTGGATTTCACATCTATAAATGCAAGGAGAATGTAAGAGAAAGAATAAATGTAAAGGATCCGGCACAGTTGCCTGAGACGTAGTAAGTGCTTAACATGTAGAACCTACACCGATAGGCTCTTTCACTCATTCAATAGAGACTGAAGGCTGAGCACCAGGTGAAAATCAGTGTGAGAGGGCGTGTGAATGGTTTCTCTGCAGAAGTGACATTTGAGCTGAGATCTGAAAGATGGAATAGGAGGGGGGTTTTAAGTGAAATGGGGAGGAAAGAACTTTCCAGGCAGAGGGAGCTGAATATGTGGGGACCTGGGGTGAGGACTGAAGAAGCGAGGAAAGGTTCAGTGGTGGCTGGAACGGACAGAGGAAGCAGGAAGGAGCCGGAGAGGTGGCAGGGCCAGACCACACAAGCCAACAGCCACCGTGTACAGACCTTGGTCTTTATCCTGGGAGTGCGAGGAAGTATTAAAGGGTTGTAACGATTGAGTGACATGATCAAAGCGGAGTTTTAAAAAGTTCACTCTAAAAAGATTACATACTAGGCAATTCCAATAATATGAAATTCTTGAAGAGGCAAACTGTGAAGCCTGTAGAAAGCAGTGGTTACCCTGTTGGGGGTGGGGAGGCATGAATCGGCAGAACACGGCAGAGTTGGGGCAGTGACACTACGCTGCCTGACACTGTCATGGTGGATACATGTCATAGAACACACAGCACCAAAAGCAAGCCCTAATGTAAACCGGGGACTCTGGACACATTAGTGCAGGTACACGGACTATAACAGACATGTCCCTCTGGTGTGGGAGGGTGGGGAGGCTGTGCGTGGGGTGGAGGTAGGAGGTGCATGGAAACTCTTCTCTTTCTGCTCAATTTTGCCACGAACCTAAATTTGCCATAAAATATAAAGTCTATTAATTAAAAAAAAAAAAAGAAGAAGAAACAGGAAAACTCTCTCTGGCTGCTGTGTAGAGAATAGATTAGAGGCAGACAAGAGGGCCTGGGGAAGACCAGTTAGGTTTTCTTTATTTTTTGATAGGCTCCTTGGGACAAGTCACAGAAGCTCTGAGAGCTTCAGTTTCTTCATCTGCGATACGGGGACAGGAAAATAAAGTAACACAGTGTGTAAGGAAATGCCCATCCAAAAGCCTGGCACAGGGCAGGCGTTCAGTTCCCACTGGCAGAATGGGAAGGAATGATAATGTGAAGAATCTCAGAAGGTGTCGGATACAAGAGCTCTTTGTTGGGGACAGCAGGCACCCTGTGGTGCTGTGTTGCGGTAGGTCTCCCTGTCTACTGGCAGAGGCAAATAAAATCAATGACACTCTCACTGTTCATTGGAAGAGACCAAAGTATTTATCTGAGCGTATGTCTCAGACATAAAGAATTAGAGTAGCTAAAATGAGCTGGGGACAGTGGCTCATGCCTGAAATTCTGGCACTTTGGGAGGCCTGAGATGGGTGGATTGCCGAGTTCAGGAGTTTGACACCAGCCTGAGCAAGAGTGAGACCCCTTTTGTGAAATCTCTACAAAAGTAGAAAAATTAGCCAGATATTGTAGTGGGCACCTGTAGTCCCAGCTACTTAGGAAGCTGAGGCAGGAGGATCACTTTAGACCAGGAGTTTGTGGTTGCTGAGAGCTATGATGCCACAACACTATACCCAACTCAACAGGGTGAGAGTCTGTCTCAAAAAAAAAAAGTAACTAAGATGTATTGAGTGCTAACTATATGGAAGGTATTGTTGTAAGTGCTTTATGTGAATTAGCTCATTTGTTCTTTCAACCACACCTTTGGTTAGGTTCTATTTTGTATCTGGGGAAGCTGGGACATGGAAAGGTGCATCAACTTGCCCAATGCTAACTGACAGAGCTGGCTTAAAGGAGGACCAGAAGATATAAACTTGAGTCAAATGAGGAAATAGGATGAACAGGTGCAGAACAGTTTTGAATTAGCCCAAAGCAGGTGAGTCACGGCCAAGGACCAGATTATGTGGGAAGTAGTATGGGATGGCAGTTAAGAGCATGGATTTGGAATAAGCCATCCTGGGTTTAAATCCTGATTCCTTCACTTTTGGGGTGACGTCAGGTAATTTAGTAAGCTATTCTATGACCCAATTTCCCCATTTGTAATATGGGCATAGTAACAGGCCTCATAGTGTGGAGTTGTTCTGAGGATTAAATGAGAAAAATGCATGTAGCTAACAAGCTCATCAAATTGTATGACAAATAGTAAGAGACTGATGCATGTTTCAAAACTAAAGAAGTTTATAGGACTTTCTAAAAGAGTAAATTTAGAGTTAATCAAGGGGTGGGTTCAAACAAAGCACCCAACCAATAGTTCTTATGGATCATGTCAGGTGCTGCAGCTGGTGGCTGCAAAGATGAAAAAAGCTTGACACAGGCACATCCCATTCTTCTGGACGAGGTAGGCTCAAATGCAAAAGAAATTGTAAATGCAGGGTATAAGAATCAGTTATTCATCCAATCAAAATGGTGCTAACCACTATTCTAGGAACTAGGGATGGAGTGATTTATTTGCATCCTGTCCTCTAGTTGTTTATATTTTGGTCCTGGAGGTAGGCAAGGAACACAAACTCAGCACCCAATGGTGGTGAGGATTGTTAAAAAAAAATAAAGCAGAGTGAAGATGTAGAGATCCACCTGGGAGGTTATTTTGGGCAGGATGGTCAAAGAAGAAAGTGGTGACATTTGAACGAGGCATAAATGTTGTGTTAATATCTGGGAGAAAAGTTACCCAGATTGAGAGAATAGCAAATGCAAAGAAAGGCCAGTGTGCTAAGGGGGAGGAGGGTGGACACGTAGCAGAGGCCTAAACCACACAGGGCCTTGCCAACTGTAGTCAGGACTGTGAAACTGACTTTAAGAGGATGGAAAGCCCTTAGAAGGTTTTAAACACGCACGTGGCACCTGATTTAGTTTCAGAAGAATGGATTTGTCTGCAGTGTGGAGAATTAATTGAAGAAGGATGTGGTCGGCTAATGTGTCTTGAAATCCTTTGCCACTCTGGGTTCTCCTTAAACCTAGGTTTTCCCTATGCCTCTATTGACCAGAATGTGGTAGAGGTGATGCTGTGTAACTTCTGGTGTAGGTCTTTAAGGTACCTGCAGCTTCTGCCCCTCTTGTAATTTGCCCTCTTGAAAACCAGCTGCCCCTGGCTCGGCGCATGTGGCTCAATGGGCTAAGGTGCCAGCCACATACACCTGAGCTCGTGGGTTCGAATCCAGCCTGGGCCCACCAAACAATGACGGCTGCAACCAAAAAATGGCTGGGCGTTGTGGCGTGCGCCTATAGTCCCAGCTACTTGGGAGGCAGAGGCAGAAGACTCGCTTAAGCCCAGGAAGTGGAGGTTGCTATGAGCTGTGATGCCATGGCACTCTATCCAGGGTGACAGATTGAGGATCTGCCTAAAAAAAAAAAAAAAAGAAAGAAAGAAAACCAGCTGCCCCAGAAGAAGTCCAATATACTGAGACCCCATGGCTATAAGGAAGCTCGATCACCATGTAGAGGAAGAGACTGTGCAGAGGACCACTGAGGCACTGGTCTGAGGGCAAAGCCAACCTGGACCTTCCAGCCCAGCCAAGCTACAAGCCAAGAATGAAGCCAAATGAATTAGCCCAGGCAACACTGCACGGAGCAGAAGAACCACCCTGCTAAACCCTGCCCAAATTCCTGACCCACCGATCAAAAGTGATATAATGCTTGTGAGTTCCCATCACAAGGATTTGAGGAGGTTTGTTACATAGCAATTGATAACTGAAATGAGGGTCAATGGCCGAACCAGGGTTGGGGCTGAGGGAGGACTACAGGAATCCAGGTGAGAAAGACTGTAATATGTAATATGACTTAGGGTAGAAGTAATGGTGGGGAATCAGGAAAATGTTGATAAAAGAGGCAGTTACTCAAATCACCACTCAGTGGTCAAACTCAGTAGGAGAAACTTAGTGGGTCTGGAAACCCTATACCTGTCCAGTGATGTTGGTTCCACCTGAGGAAGGGCTAACTGTTCAAAGGCTGACTGGGTTGTCAGATACTTCACTGCCATCAAGATAAACACTACAGAAGGTAAAGGGATATACTCCAGAATGCCAGAAAATAGGCTTAACGGTGCAGAGATGTTGTTAGCAAAATGAAGAACTGTCCCAGAAATAAACTGTTCATCTTACTATAAAATCAAATGCCCATACACCAGTTTATAATTTAACAAGCATACTCATATATATGTTACCTCTTTTGATTCTACCAGCTGGCCTATGACATTGAAATTGCCACAGAAAGAGACTCGTCCAAAGGCTAACAGTCAGTTAAGTGGTGGAGCTAGACTTTGACCCCATAACTGCTCTAGGCAAGTTCAGTTTTTTTTTTCATGGTATACTACTGTTGCTAAAATTTCCACATTGATTTTAAAACCACATAGAACAAAATAAAATAATACACCCACCTGTGTTTTAGTTGCCCACCTTCTGTTCCTTTTCACAGACCAACTGTGTGTTGGTTTTTAAAGTGGGGTCCTTAGACCCCTGGTATTGGAACCACTTAAGTAGAGCTTAGAAAAAATGCAGACTCCTGGGTTTCACCCAGGAACCAGACTTTCTGGCCTATGCATCTGCATTTTAATAAGCAAAGCAGGGGCTCTCTAAATTATCCACATCCCAGGAAAAGTCTGAAGGTTCCTAAACTGGTGGATCAACAGCCTCAGGAAGCAGACACATTTAAATGAAGGTGGAAAATATGCAAACAGGTTGGCAAACCATAGTGAATCACGCCATCCTTGCACTGTGCTGCCTTCGACAGTATCCCTCCCTAGCCCCTCCCCATGGGGCTTGTTTTGGGCAGTAAAGAAGGGTCATGGGGTGTGAAGGTGAGGCAGGGATACTGCGAACATTTAGATAGTGTCCACAATGCTTTAGGCACTAGCAACTGGAAGACTTTACTTCATTTAGTCCTCGAAAAGAGGCATTATTTTCATTTTTCAGTTAAAGGACCTGGGCGTCGCAGAGGTAAGGTTACTGTGCAAAGCCTACAAGCAGCAGAGGGGGAGTCAACATTAGGACCGCCAGACACCAATGTTGGCATTCCTTCCAGTGTCAAGCTGTGTGTGCTACCAAGGTGGAAGGATGGTATGACCTGACATCCTATCAGAATTTTAGCTCCACTCCCTACTTGTCAGCTGTGCCACTCAGAAACGTGTCTCTTCACTTCCTTTAAAGGGGGATGAAATTACCTGTCACTGAGGAGCACTGGGCACCCAAGAGCCTTTTAGTAAAAGGCAAAGGCTTCTGAATGAGAACAGGCCAGGATGCCCAGGCCAGAGGCTGAAGTGACCACAGGGGCAACTCTCTCACTGCGGATGGTGTCAGGGTGGGAGTGGGTCCCAGATGTGGGGTGACAGTGGAGTGGGACCCAGAACTGGAGCCATCTCAGGGTGTGGCTCCAGCATGTGGGAAAGTGGGGAGGGTCCCCAGAGGTGCAGCCAAGGGCCACGCAGTCTTTCCCGTCCCTGGTTTCTGCGCTTCTGGGAATCTGGAGCCACAGTGTTTTCTCTGTCGGACCTGCTGCTCCCTCTCCTCGGGGAGTTGGCAGTCCTGCGGGCCAGCCTGTTGGCTGGAGGTGCACAGGCAGCAGGGCCTGGCACGGCTTTATAGACGCACACTGCGCCTTTCTTGTCCTGCTCTCTCCCGTTCCCACGCCCCACCTCTGCAAGTCCCCGGGGATCCTGCTTTCTCCAGCAGTGGTAACGCAGAAGAGGCCCTGGGCGCAGAGATCAGATCGAAGCCTTCCCTCTCCAAGGCCACTGCTGGCTCCAGGTGCCTGTCCTTGCAGACCCTGTCCCCTTCCTGGGGACAGAAGGCTGTGGGCGGCGTGCCATCAGGAAGTCCTTGCCCAGTGCAAAGCCACAGCCCGAGTCCGCTCGGTCGTGAGCTTTTCACTTTGCAAGGTTGTGGGATTCTTATTCATGCAAAGAGTCGGCCAGTCGTGAATGCCTTCAGCAAAGATCTAGGCATCGTGCCAGGTGCTGGGGCTACGGTTGGGAAAAACACTCCTTAACTTGATCCTCAAGGAAGGTTCAGTCCAGGGGGAGACATGGAGAAGTAAATAATAATTACCCTCCTCAATCAGTTACAGCACAGGAAGAACAGTGAGAACAAGATCACGTCTCTGTGGGTGAGGGCTGATGCGTCCCTTGACTCCCTGGACAGATAGTTACTGAGAACCTGATACAGGAACACAGTGGGAACAAAACAATCTTTTTGCCTAAATGGATCTTCTGTTCTAGAAAAGGTACAATAAAATAAGTTACACAATCGTATGTCTTATGTGTATATAATACGTTATTTAATATTATTATCTGTATACTATAACCTATCAATCATTTCAGGCAGTGATAAAGGTTCGAAGGAAAAACATACATAGTGAGACCTCCAGAGTGGGGAGAGTGCAGTTTGTCAGGGTCTCCCCGAAGGAAGGGACCTGTAATCAGAAATTTGGAAGGAAGGAAGTGGACGCGAGTGGTCACATGTGTGCCAGTGTTTCAAGAAGAAGCGCCAGCAAGTGCAAAGATGGTGAGTTGTACCTTACACAATCACGTCTCCAAGGGAGGCACTCCTCATCCCCGCTTTCCAGGTGAAGCCAAGAGGTAGAAACCAGGAGGCACTTATCCAAGGCCTGGCAGACAGAGCAGGCAGAGCTGGGCACCAGCCCAGAGGTCTGCTCTGCCCCCATAGGCAGGCCCTGGGCCATGAAGCCACGCTGCCTGACTGGGCAAGTCCTAGCTGCTTTGTGAGTTTGGAGAAGAGACACAAAGTCCAGCTTCAGGAAAGGACGCAGAGAAGAGGCCGAGGAGGTACGATCTTGACGGATGAAAGAAAGGGAAGTGACAAGAAGTCTCTGTCTGTCTTCTCTCCCGCTCTGGCCCCCAAGCTGCCCCCTACTCGGGTACATATTCACCCAAAGTCAAGGACGGAGGGAAGCTGCTCCCCCAGGCCCACCCTACCACACTCTCCACCCATGTCACCTCCTCAGGGAGGCCTTCCCCGCGCACTCTGCTTATGCTTCAACCGTTCTTCCCAACCTGCCATTGGAACCCACATCCGTTTTCCTATTTATGGACTTTTCTGAAACTTAAACACCAGCTCTATGGGGTTATTGTCTATTTTGTACACCTCTGTGTCCTCCGTGTCCAGCATGTAGTGGACACAAGGAAGGAAAGTAACAAACTCACTAGGTGTGGAAATACTTAGGAGAGTTGACGGGACTCTTTCCCCAAACACGCAGGTACCAGAAATGAGGACCTGTGCTCTATGAAATATTTGCTCTATGAATATTTGTTCCCACCTGGCAACTCTGAATTTGCCCAATAAATACTTGTTAAATGAATGAATATCTGGAATTTGAAATTCAAAGCTCAGGAAGCCCAGAAGACTCTGGGCAATTATGTGTGAAATAAAGAGTAAAGACATGTTATTATAAAAATTATGGTTTCTGATGGAATATTTGAGAGTTTCCCAGGGCAGAGATGCAGAAATTGAGGGCAGATGGGGGCTTGGGCGCTCACCTGCTGGGAGGAATCAGACAAGTCATTCTCCTCGGCTCTCCGGTCATAGTTTGCCCGTCTATAAAATGGGGATATGAAGAAGACTCTGAGGGGCTCTTCTAACTCGAGGACGCTAAGATTTTGTAAGTTATTCTCTCCTCCAGGGCAAGCCCATGCATCTCCTCCTCCAAACATCCTTCCTGGAAGAGGGTAGCATTTGCGGGTCTTTGAAGCCTTTCCTCAAGGTCTTGTGTTACTTATGGTTTCTGGCGCCCTCTCTCCAGTCCCCTCTGAGGTCTGACCTTCTAATGAGCGGCGCACATTATCAGCTGCCGTGGTTTGAACGGGTGCCTGTAATTTAGTGTTGCCCAATGCTGGGAACTGAGAGTGGGGCTTCTGTAATTAGATGGGGGGGCCTCATTAACGTCTGCTTCCTTGGGTGGTTTTCATTCTTGGTTTCTCCTGTCCTGTATTTCGAATCCCATCTGTCTGTGTGGATATGGCTGGCTGGATTTTTGTTTTGTTTTGTTTTCATTCTATTGTGGAGCCAGGCTGGAATTTGGCCCAGGATGGCCATGGCACCCATAAAACATGAATTGTAACATGCCCAATGAAGCCCACATGCTCAGCTTTTGAAGTACAATCTGCAATTTTCCTGGGAACCTAGATGAACCTAGATTGCTCTCAAGCACCTTGAGTTGGCCGACAGTCCAGCCTGGTTTGGGTGTTGGGCAGAAACTGGCCCAAGGAGGGCCATTCATGCCACGGCTGCTAGCACTGATGGTTTACCCAACTTGTGTGTATCACTTTGCTTTTGACAAAACAATCCTCAACGCTGACCTTGCAGGCAGGTGCTTGGTGTGTTATAAGCACCGATTCCCTAGGAGTTACTTTCTTTTTGAGGCCACCTGATCCCACTCCGTTCTTCTCCTACTCTTCTCTGCCCCATACTGGCCCAGGAGGCTGCAGGAACCCAGCTTGACTTTGGCCAAAGTTTGGGCCCTGAAGAGACTGGAGGGCAAGGAGGAAGGTGGGCAGCTATTTCTCCCCAGAGCCCACCTTGCTTCAGGGACAGGCCTCTGGAGCTCAGCAGAGCAGCTCTCCTGCCCGAGGCCTGCTATCCCCGACTGGATCAGCTCGAGTCATCATATTTCCCCCTTTTGTCCCTCACCCCTAGGGCTGATAGTGCTTTACTGCCATTGCTAGATTCTAGTTGCCTTGTGTTCCCCTATAAGTGGCTCCTTCTTCATCTAAACCATTTGGGGGTGAATTCTGTGTTTGGCCTGGGTCCTTTCTGATACAATTCCCTATGTCTGAAAGGATACCTAGAACATAGTAGGCCCTTAGGAGCCATTTGGGGAATGGTGGAATGAACAAACAAATTTTCTTATAACAACAGCTTGTTATCCTTACAAAACCCATGTAAAATACCATTACCTGACAGCTGGAGAAACTGAGGCTCAAAGAGGCAGATCTCACATCTGAGCTAAGGGAAAACAACACAGTCATTCTGCACCCTGGTGAGCTTGAGCCTCACGCAGCACCCAGGAGGAATATCTACTTCCTGCTATGTTCAGAGACTCAGCAGGAGCAGATGTCATGGAGCAGACGAGGGAAATGCAAGAGCCAGAGACACTTGGACGTTCACCTGTCACAGAATCCGAGACCTGGGTTCAAATCCTAGGGCTGCCACTTAGGCAAAAGTGCAATTTGGGTAAGTGGCTTAATTGTCCCTGCTCTTGACTCCGTTGTTGTGACTCAGATTCTTCTTCTGTGGAATGGGACTTTAATAATAATTATTAAATGGTGAATTCTGGCCAGGTGCGGTGGCTCATGCCTCTGCGAGGCCAAGGCAGCAGGTGGATCGCTCGAGCAAGAGCAAGAACCTGTCTCTACTAAAAATAGAAAAACTAGGTGGGTGTGGTGGAGGGCGTCTGTAGTCCCAGCTACTAGGGAAGCGGAGGCAAGAGGATAGATCAAGCCCAAGAGTTTGAGGTTGCTGTGAGCTATGGCACCATAGCACTCTACCCAGGATGACAGAGTGAGGTTCTACCTCAGTAAATAAATAAATAAATACATAAATAAATAGCAAATTTCATGATTATCCTGAGGTTCTACCTCAGTAAATAAATAAATAAATAAATAAATAAATAGCAAATTTCATGATTATCCTGGTCCAGGCAGTGTTCATAGCCTTTCTCATATACCAACTTATCTGACTATCACTACAACAGTATTAGTAGCAGCAGCAGAAGTAATAATACCCTGGAGAGGTTACTGCCATGGTCACACCACTGCTGTCTCCCTGGCATATCGGATGCCCCACAAGCTGTGCTCTTCACCATCATGCTGGGCTGCCTCTCTACACTGTGAGACCATCTCACAGGTCTGTAAGGATTAGATGGTACCATGTGTGTAAAGTGGTGAACACGGGCTTTGCACCCAAGGAGACCTCAATAGCAGTGACCAACTTTTCCTTATTCCCCACCTCCAAGTCAGATGTGTAGATCCTGTCCAAATTTCTCTCCAGAATGGTTGTTCAATCATACACTTGCCTACCACTCACAGTGGGGCCTTTGTGCCCCTAAGCAGTTCTACCCTGGCTAAGGAGGCAGTGCAGTGTGGCAGTGCCATGTAAAGGCCCCGGAGCCAGAATGCCTGGGTTTGGATCCGGGCTTTAGCACTCACCGGCTGGGGACCTGGATTCCATGACCCAAAACATTGGTGTTTCAGCCTCCTTATCTATGAGACAGGGATTACAACAGCACACACCTCATAGGGTTGTTGAGAGGATGAAATGAGTTAATACATGCTAAGTGCTTGGGACAGTGCCTAGCACATAGGAAATTCTATAAATGTGTTTGTTAAATAAATAAAAGTTCATGAATTTTGTATGTGCACTTCAAGATGGCTTAAACAAAAAGGGATTCTTTTATTTTTCTATTTTTTGGCTCCAGTTTGGGGATAAGTCTGGATCTGGAGCCTTGAATAACATCATCAGGTTGTTGTCTCTCTCTCTTGGCTGTGCTTCCCTTTACCTTGGCTTTGCTCTTGGCAGATCATTCTCCCAAGGACAGAGAGGGCCACCAGTGCCTCCAGACGGACATCCCACCGACTCGGCAGCCCCAGCATAATGCATGTACCTTTTGTTGCAGCAAATTTCATGATGAGTCTGTCAACTGATGAAGGCCAACCATGTGCCAACAACTGCACACACCACACAGACTAAAAGCTGGGTCACCCCTATGGAAATTGAGGTGCTGGTCCCCAAAGCAGAAGGAACAGATGCCGGAGAAAACCAGCAATAGTCTTCCCTATGCCCTCCTGGTCACATATATGTATATACAGAAAAAAGTATGTATGTACATCTGTGTGTGTAGATATACAGAGGGCGCCAAAACAATGCATACAGATTTTTAGAAGAGCTAAAACTGTATTCGATGTGTAATACTCAAGTTACATTTGAGTTCTGCAATTAAAAGAGGTGCTCAACATGACTTGTATTCATCTTTCATCACTGGTATGTATTATTACCATTTTAATACAGTTTATTCCTTCTTAAAATATGTATTTTTTGGCACCCTTTGTGTATGTATAAACAAAATCTACATCTGTATCTATAGCTACAGCTATAGCTATACCTACATAAAGAGAGAGAGATTTATTATGGAGATTTGGCTCCCTTAATTATGGAGGCTGAGAAATACCACAATACACTACCTATGAGGAAAGCTGATGGTGTGATTCAGCCCAAATGTGAAGGCTTAGAGATTGTGTTGGGGGCGCAATAGAGCAATTTCCCAAAGGCTTAAAAACTGGGTAGTGGTGGGGGAGAGAGTTTAGAGTAAGGCTTGGAGTTTGAGGGCCTTAGAACCAGGAGCTCTGATGTCCAAAGGCAGGAGAAGATGGAAGTCCCAGTGAGCAAGTAAGAGAAACAGAAAGAGAGAGATTGATTCATCCCTTTCTCTGCCTTTTTATTTTATTTAGGCCTTTGGGATGATGCCTGCCCACGTTGGTGAGGGCAGGTCGTTTTTGTCACTGTACTAATTGATTAAAATGCTACTCCTCTGGAAATGGCCTCCCAGACAGCCTCAGAGATAATGTTTTTCCAGAGATCTGAGTGTTCCTTAATCTGATCATGTCATCACACAAAATCAGCCATCACATCACTTTCCCTGAAGACCTCAGGAGATCCAGGCCTTGCCTGTAGTACACACTTGGAGGTGCTTATAGCATTTCAGTGCCACAACTGAATGTCTTTGAAAGAACTTCTGTAAGTCATTACAGAGCTCATCATTCCTACTTTAAAGACCACAGCTAGGGTTTGGTACTGCCCTAGATGTCTGAAGATTGTTTTGCTTCTCTTCATGTGGGACACCCCATGCATCAGGCTGGGAGCTTCCTGATTTGTGTGCATTTTCTTGTGGGTCTGGTTCTCTGTCACAATTTTGCTAAAGTGAGCCACCAGGCTAAGAGTGTAAGCACCATCCTAGGCATGGAGCCTGCGGAACCCAAGGCTTTGGCAATATTGGCAGTGTCTTATCAGTCCTGCCTGGCTAATTAAAACATAGTCTTCCATCAGCAGCACTGGCAGCATCTGGAAACTGTTCTTAGCCTTCTCAAACTACAGGACTGGGGACAGTGTTGGTGTCACTTAGAATTTCCCTCAAAATCTCCATTAATTATCATTAATTACTCCTTAGTCTGTCAATTTTTTAAGTGTATTTTGAGTTATTTTTGTATGATGCTTATAAACATAAATTTATTTCTTCTTAGTACATGAATTCTTTTTCATAATAAATTACTTCCTTTTACCTAGTAATGCCTTTCACCTGGAAGCCCATCTTTTTTCCTGATACTAATGCAGCTGCATAAATTAGCTATTGGGGGGGGGGATGTCCAGGAGTGAGCAGTATATTTTTTTCCCATTCTTTGATTTTTAAATTTTCTGTATTCTTATGTTTTAGATGACTATGTTGAATAGAATATCATTGATTAAAAAAAATTTACCTTGACAACTTTGCTCTTAAATTAGAACATTTAGTCCATTTACATTTAGTGTAATGACTGATAAACATTGGTGACAGAAACATTTAACAACTCTTAGGGTAGGTACTATGTAGAAGTTGCAGTTCTCACAAATGACCATGAGAGGGAGACTCCAGAGGACACACCGGCATTTACAGCCTTGAAGAGACAGGAGGAACCAGGCATTTGCTCTGTAGGGTTCTGCCACTGCTTCTGAGACTTGCCTCTACAATATCAGGGCATCTTCTAGCCAGAGAAGGAACAAGGATATGGGCTAAGGGGCAGGGGTGTGGTGGACTGGGGGACACAAGAGCAATCCCATGGCCATGCCTTTTATGGGGCGAGGGTGACTAAAGGCACTCAGTGAGCCCACAACAGTGGCTATTTACCAACTTGTGTAGGAAAATAATAGCCAGTAATATAAAAATGATTCAGAGTGATATTAACCCTGATGACATATCTGAGTTTAAAGCAACCATCTTATTTTGTGTTATTTATATTATAACACCTGTTCTGTATGGGTATGTCTTCTCCTGTCTTACCTTCTTTTATTATTTCTTTCTCCTCTATTCCCCTAACAGTTTTGAAGTACCACATTGTTTACCCTGATTAGTTCAGTCTGATTAAATTCATTTGATCACATTACCTTGGTTAGTTTAGTGTGTTTAGTTCTGTCTGATTAATTTAGACTGGTCAGTTTAGCCTTGTTAGTTTTACCTGGTGAGCTTAGCCTGGTTAGTTTAACCTGAATAGTCCAGGGGGATTAGTTTAGTGTGATTAAATCAGACAGAGTAGCTTAGTTGACATGTTTAGCATGTCCAGTGTGATTAAATCTGTTTGATTGGTTTATCTTGATTATTTTAGAGAAATTAAAATGTCATTGTTTTAGTTTGATTAGTTTAGACTGGTCCATTTAGTGATTAAATCAGTTTAATTGGCTTGCCTTGATTAGTTTAGAGAAATTAAAGTGCCATTGATTGTTTTAGTCTGATTAGTTTAAACTGGTCCATTTAGTGAGGTTGGTTTAGCCTGGTAACTTTAGTCTGACTAGTTTAGTCTTGTCCATTTAGCCTGAGTAGTTTAACCTGACCAGTGTGATTAATCATTTTTAGTAGTTTCATGTGATTGAATTAGTCTGATAAGTTTTGTTTGGGCAGCGCATCTTAGCTAGTATGATCAGATTAGCTTGGTTTAGTTTGATTAGATTAGCATGTTGCGCTGGTTGATTAGTTTAGCCTTGGATAGTTTAGTTTGGTTAGCTTAGTCTGACTAGTTTTGTTTGATAAGATTAACCTGGTTAGTTCAGTCTGATTAGTTTAGCCTGAATGGTTTAGTCTAACTAGTTTAGCATGATTAAATGAACTTTTTGTTTTAGTGTGACTGAATTAGTCCAATTAGTTTAGCACAATTGAAGTAGTCTGATCAGCCCAGCCTCATTGATTTAGAGTGATCTAATCAAATTATCATTGACTAGTTTAGCATGGCTAGATTAGCCTGATGAGTTTAGTTTGGGTGGGTTGATGTGATTGTGTTAGTCTGATTGGTCTGATTACGTTAGTCTAGTTAGTTTAGTCTGGTTAGTGACCTGGTATCTCTGAGGTTCTTCCTTCTATTGCCCATTGCTCCTGTTCCTCCTAATTCATAACATGTGTACACCTGAATCTTTGACTACGTGCTAGCTATCACACAAAAAATCATTTGAAGAACTATTTTTGAAGATGCCTACAGTGAAGGTGTCTTCTTCTACTTAGGGTTTGCTTTCATTTCTGGCATGTGTGGGAATACCGTACACTAAAAGGCTCAGTTCCCTAAAAGGCTTAGGTTATTCAAGCTGCAATTACTCATGAGGGCTCATCTACTTTTAATTCATTTACTTGAAGTAGAGTCCTTTGGGGGCTCAGATTATGGGGAGGGTCTGCCATTATACTGAATGGCCTGGTGTCGATTTCTGCGTCCCTTGTCCTCACTGGCCTGTAAAAACTGCATCATTTACAGAGGCTGTTCAAATTTGACCCTGCAAATACTCTCAGGATACAAGTAGCTTTTGTTTCCATTTATCTCTCTGGGTTTCCATTCCCCATCATTCTCTTCCTGGTAATTCTTTACTGTCATGCCAACTCTTTGAAGGCTTTCAATGTTTAGAATTATTTAAAATAAGTTCTGAAATAGTTTTCAGTGGAAAAGTTGGTCCAAATGATGAGCCCACCATCGCTGGAAATAGGAAGCCATGGAATGTTTTCCTTGTCTGGGCATTCAATAAATAATGGCTGCATTAGTTGAATTATCATAACTTCTCTAACATGGTTCATTTTTTGCCTCTCTTCATTTGTACAGGCTGTTTCCTACACTTAGATCACTTTTCTCATCCCATGTCCCCAATCCAAGAAGGCCCACATTCTATCATTCGGCAAGGGCTCAGAACAACTGCCACATTTTCTCAACGTTTTTCCCATTTCCCCTACTTCCCCAAATCTAAGTTATATCTCTTTCTTCTTGAAACCCTCTCAAGTCCTATTATGTACCGGTATTCAACTAGATAGAAATGTAGTTGTGCACATCTTTATCTCTCTGGCTTTTGAAGACCCCTCACTTGCTCTCCAGTCCAGCAAATATACATTATAAACTGGTTGTTAAAAATATTGCACCTAGTACTTTTAGGTTTGATGCAGTTGGAGGGGCTTCTATGGACATTTATTCTGCATATTCTTGGGAGCAGGATCATGTTCACTCAAATCAAACCCTACATTTTTACAGAGCTCTGGAGTTAGGAGGGTGCTCTCATGTGCACAAGCTCCTGTAAACTTTAGTAGCCTCTGAATTCAATGCAGTTGCCATTGTGCTGCAGAGAAACAGGGACTGAATAACATGCTGGAATAGATACAGCCATGAAGCTAGATATGGAACCCAAATCTTTCCTCTTCCAGCCTCAGACTCATCCAAGGTCAGCACAGTTGCTGTCCCATATTATTTTTGCCACTAGTCATCCCTACAGCAATGACACTGGAACTTTGGGAACCAGAGATTGGAAGTATACATGGATGCATCACGACACAGGTGTCGAGCCATGAGTGATGGACAGAGGGGTGGGTCACATGAGGTTTCCCACCTCTCAGAAGGCTCTCTGCACCTCAGGCCTGCTTACCTCACAACCTTGGTCCCGTTCCTCACGACCTGCGTGTCCACCATACAGCCCCCGGTCACGTAGGCGGCCAGGTTCAACTCTGAGAATTCAGCCTGCGGGCAACAAACAAAGAAGGGTCCCCCATTACTAATCAGCTAACAACTGCTAACATTTGGGAGGTGCCAGATACACATTCAGCACTCCCCTCAAACTCAGGAAGTTGGCAATATTATCTTTTTTTTTTTTTTTCTTTTTGCAGTTTTAGGCCAGGGCTGGGTTTGAACCTGCCACCTCCGGCATATGGGGCCTGCGCCCTACTCTATATCCAAATCCTGGCAATATTATCTTTATCTACCTTTGTGAAAGACCAGGAGGCTGAGGTGCTGAGAGGCCTGGTGGAGACATGTCCAAGACAACACAACTAATAACAGACAAAAGTGGATAGAAACCCACCTGTCTCCTAATAATAATTTAGGCCTCCTTGAGGTGGAAGAAGCAATTCCAGCTCCCTCACTATAAGATGCCAAGTGCTGTTAGATACAAAATTTTCTCTAGATTTTTAAAGCTTCTTGCTTTGCAATGCTGAGGCATTAAAGCTTCTTGCTTTGCAATGCTGAGGCATTATGGCTGTATAATTACTGATCTCAATTTAGGTTGTCTGCCATATATACTTTTATTTTGGTAATGGACACTCCCCTTGCTTCATTCTTACAGTTATGGTAGAAGAGTCCAGAACCATATTTGTGTTATTCACATACTGCCCTTTAGGTCACTGTTGACAGGGCAGATATCCACCCCGGGTGGAGGAACAAGATGCCTATCCCTGTGAATTTGAGACTGCCCAGCAGTTTATGCAGTTTCTTTCTATCTTCAACGCACTGGAAAGGCACAGAAAACCAGAATGGGGCTAAGAGGGGAGAGAGAGACAAAGAGAGGGGGCTGAGGGGCAGGTGTCAAGCAAGGGAAAGTCCTAATGTTTAGGTCCCCCTGATGGTTTTGACTTTGGAATTTGTGAGGTCATCTTTTTGTCTGCTTATTCATTTCGACAAGCTTTAGTGAATTTCTGTTGCTTGCAACCAGAGTCCTAGGGAATGCATCTCTCTTACCAGGGTGCATGCTCCCTGGGGATAGTGCATATCCTGGCTACCACCATCTGTACCAGTTTCCCAGGGCTGCTAGAACTAAGTACCACCACCGGGTGGTATAAATAGCAGGAATTTATCCTCTGCAGTTCTAAAGGCTGGAAGTCCCAAAGCTAGGTGCTGGTAGGTTTGGCTCCTTCCGAGGGCTGTGAGGGAAGCAACTGTTGCAGCCCTCTCCCCGTGCCTCTTCACACTGCCTTCCTTCTATGCATAGCTCATAAGCAAAGCTCCTCTTCTTACTAGGACACTAGCCATACAGGCCACCCTTACTTTCATGACCTCACTTTAACTTAACTATCTCTTTAAAGGTCCTATCTCTACATGTTGAGGTACCGTGAGTATGAATTTAGGGGGTTGGTTCCTTCCGAGGGTGGGGAGGAACCATTGTCTTCATTCCACAGCACCAAACTTCGCCTTAAAGACAGTAGATGCCAAAAGTGATTTCTTTGGATTTAAGGAATAGATATAACCACTCAGATATGTGAAGCATGTGTGCCAGGTATCGGCCTAAGCGTTTTATGTGTATGAACCATTTAATCCACACACTTACCCAGATGAGGAAACTGAGGCAGTGAGAGAACAGATAAACCACACAGCCTCATACTAGGGGGCAGAACCAGTATTTAAACCCAGCAGTCTGGCTCCAGAGCCTGTGTTTCTAGCTGGTGTACTCCTGAAGCATTAAGTGGATTATAACTAGGAATTTTAGGGACCTAAAAATAATTCATTTAAAGATAAAAATGAGTTTAGATTAGAAGGAAAATGTCATTTCATGGTGATTTAAATGTATCCCCACTGAATAATTTAACAGGAATTATGACCACAGAAGAACTAGTCATCTCTCCAGATGGCATTAAAGCATTAAATACCAAAGTACTTATGTCTCTTCCTCTAATTAACAACCTCATTATATTATGACAAGGTGGAAAGAAAAGATCACTGCTAATGAGTCCAGGTTAGTAAATTGTGGTAATGACCTAGTTATTAAGCCTAATGCCTGAAAAATTCAGTTCTATCATGTTCAAGATACTTTACTGGCAAGATCTCAAAGAGTATTTAAGAAAAAAGTTGTTGCTTGTAGGTGCAGAAAGAAAGAATTTGGAAGAAAGGTGCAAAACAGGATAGCTGGTCACCAATAAATGCAGAAAGGGAGTGAAACAGAAACTTGGAAGGTAAAATCTATAGGTCAAAAGTGGCAAAGACCCAGGAGTTGTCTTGCTGTCCAAATGGAAAGAGATACCTGGAGAGAAAATGCACTCTGGCCTGGATATAGAAGTATCAGTTTTCAGACATGAGCCAATATGGACTATGATTCCTACAAAAAGAAAGCATACCAAACTATCCCTATGATTACCCTAGCTTATTGCCTGAAGGCAGTTTTTGGCCCGCAGAGCAGAGGGGAAGTTAGAAGTTCATCTTATTCAGACCTGTGTGTCTAGAGCTCTTTCTTAGTCATGGTTGATGAATAATCACAGGAGTTAAATGCCTGGGTTGCAGGGTAGCAAGCCTCTGTTGGATCAAGCCTAGAGTTAGGGTATCAAAAAAAGGGGAGGAATTCTTCCGTATTTAACTTTCTAAAATCTTCAACAACTATGGGAATGAACATAGAGGTATCCAAACCACTTCTTCAAGATCACTTGATGGCCCTCCCGATAGAATGTTAAAGAGCAGATATTGTGGAGGCATCTCAGAACTCCCATGGAAACTGTTGTGGATTAAATTGTACCCCCAAAGACAAGAGACATGTCCAAATCCTAACTCCTGATACTTGTTAATGGGACCTTTTGGGGAAATGGGTTCTTTTCAGATATCATTAAGTTAAGGATATTGAGATGAGGTTATCCTGGACTAGCATGGGGTCTAAATGTAATGATAAGTAGAAGAGAGGAGAAAGGAAACAGAAAGCCAGGAAGGAAGCCCCCCCCCCGAGAGAGGGCAGCTGACATTGGAGTCATGCAGCTGAGATGGGAGTCATGCAACCGTAAGCCAAGAAAGGCCCTGATGCCAGAGCGCCAGGAGGCTCTAGAAGCTAAATGAGCCCAGGAAGGATTCCTCCCTAGAGCCTTCCAAGGGGGTGCAGCCCTGCTAAATACCTTGATGTAGGATATCTGGTCCCCAGAACCATCAGAGAATAAATTTCTGGTGTCTTAAGCCACCAGGTTTATTTTTGGTGTTGCTGCAATTGCCAGGGGGAATCTTCTTCATAATCTTTTCCCAGGCCAACATTGCCAAGCATCTCCCCTACACTCTCTTCTAGAGTTTGTATTGTTTTATGTCTTAAATCTTTCATCCAGTGAACATCAATTTTTTTCAAGGGGGAAGGGGGGGAGGAGGGAGTAGGATGGAGGGGGATTGGTGGGAAGAGGGACAGTGAATGGTGGGATCTCACCTCATGTGCAGAATGTAAGGGTGTTTAGCACGCCCCCTAGTGGGTGGGATCTCACCTGATGTGCACAATCTGAGGGTGTTCAGCACGACCCCTAGGTGAAGGGCTCAACTACAACTTGAACTTTACCATAGAAGTGAAAACAGGGTAACCTAAAAATGTGTACCTTCATATTAATTTGAAATTTAAAAAAAATTAAGTCGCTAGATTTCATTTGTTATGGCAGCCAAGGAAACAATAATAATACAGATCATGTGGGAGTTGAGTGTGTAATGATTTCAGTATTGGGTGCAACGTCATCAGTGCTGAAAGCAAGTCAGTGTGGTCAGGAGGGCTCCTTGATCCACCTCACTGAGCACGTCACACACACTTACAAACACACACACACATCCTCTCGCCATCCCCCTTCTCTCTCGCATAGAGTTATAACTTAGCTATTCACCTATATTGTAAAACGCTACTACCAGAATTACTTACATTTTTTTGCAAGCATTAACCTTTCGACCACAAAATTACTTTGGTCCCAACTGTTTTTGATGTGATATCTTTTTAAATACCACACACTAGACATTGTGGTCTGAATAAATGACTACTCAGAGACCACATTCAAAGGTAAGCTATTCAATATATTGGACGATGAGTTTGATCAAGTTACTAAATGCTTTGAATTCCAGTTTTAACATCTTTAAAGTGGAGATAACGCTATCAGTGGTATCTGCCTTTAAAAGTTTTTGTGGAGATTCAAGATAAGGTATAGGGAACACCTAACATGGGGTGGAAATGCAGAAGGAGGACCATTATTATTGTCAGATATTTCATTGTCTCAGCAAGAATCAACTGGAAACAGCAAAAATGGTATAACCAAGAAAATACCCTCTTTTAAGTATTCATGACCTGTACATACTCAGCCCTAATATGAAGCTAATTTATAGCTTTCATATGAAGGCTAAAACCCAATTATAGCATAGGAATACAGGGAAAGGGGAAAGGGAGGGGAGGGAGGGCAACTGGTGGGAACACACCTATGGTGCATCTTAGCTGGGTACTGTTGAAACTTATTAAAGGTAGAGTTTCAATGTCTTTATATAGTGATCAAGAAAATGCCATGAAGGCTATCTGTAACAGTTTGATCAAAATATTTCTGAATGTATATAAATCGTGCCCTATGATTGCACCAATGTACACATTATGATTCAATAAAATTATAAAAAAAATACAGAATATTTTGAGAAAGTTTCATCCTTCTACTTCTCAGTCAGAGCAATGATTTTAAAATCAGATACAAGGTTAGAATTTTAAGATATAATGACCTCCTTCCCCTCTTTCTTTCTGGACTATCTTTGTGTCTAGTGGAGGGAGGGTATTTAGAGGGTTTCCACCTATTATACACAATACAAGGGTACATTTCAAAACAACTAAGAGTATATTATAAATGTCTCACTACAAAGATAAGAGAGGTGATAGGTATGTTAATTAAGCATTCCACAATGTATATCAAATCATATTGTACCACATAAATGTATATAGTTATGATTTCATAATAATTAAGAAAAAATATATAGACCTATATTTTAATAAAGTGATGTATTTTTCCAAGCAGTAGTATAGAGAGAAGAAAATGTGTGATGATTAAAATAAGTGATTACTGAGGAATATACCATTGTACAATGTTTGATATCTGTAATTACAATTCTCCTTTCAGAAGCTGAGAGGGAGTCCAAACTTATGTCAGTTTACATAGTTTCTTTGTATTGTCAATAGAGATTGAAATTCTGGATTTGCACACCTAACAACTTGAAAATTGTTTTCATGTCCTTCTTAAACTGAGGTCTAGGTCAATTCTAAAATTGAATTAAAAAATTCAATTCAATTAAAAAAAAACATTCAGGTGATTGGTTCAAAATGATGACTGTTTAACAAGCTCCAACACAAATTTATTCAAATTTTGACTAACCTGTAACTGAGACACACAAAAAAGTCAAACTTTGTAACTCAGATTGACATAACTTAGAGGATCTAAAGGAAATCACATAAATTATAAAGCAAACTGCATTTGTTAACAATATATAAAAATCTAATATTTCAACACAAAATGAATATTTTTCCCCCCATATGACTAGAGTATAGTAGATGGAACCCCCCCCCTTTTTTTTGGTAGAGACAGTCTCACTTTATCGCCCTCGGTAGAGTGCTGTGGCATCACATAGCTCACAGCAACCTCCAACTCTTGGGCTTAGGTGATTCTCTTGCCTCAGTCTCCCAAGTAGCTGGGACTACAGGCGCCTACCACAATGCCCGGCTATTTTTCTGTTTTTGCAGTTTGGCCGAGGCTGGGTTTGAACCCGCCATCTTCAATATATGGGGCTGGTGCCCTACTCAATGAGCCACAGACGCCACCCAGAACCACTTTTTTAAAACCAATTGTTTACTCCCTCTCTATAATTAACACATTTTCCTATTTGATTGGAAACTAGAATGGGCAAACCATATTTTCCTGCCCTGATTTTAACTTGGCTATGTGACTTGCTGTTGCCAGTGGAAGGTGGGCAGTTGGGCCAGTGTAGCTCTTTGAAGTTGCGACCTTAAGATGATTATGTTTCCAGTTGCATCTCTTGTACTTCTACCAGTCTGTACAAGGATGAAATATATTATGTCCAAGGAGGATCCTGAAGCTGAGATTGTACAGTTGACCACAGAGGAAAGAGCAAATAAAATAACTGTTACTTTAAGCCTTTGAGATATTGATTTGCCTATTCACAGCTCAAACATGCAAATACCCAGGGATTGCCTTAGAAATAATAAACAGGGCTGGGAAGCAGATTCTGACCTGGGAACACAAAATATTTATTTACACTACTTAGCAGCTGTGTGGTGAAAAAGTATTCTTCCCCCTGTTCTTTTCAGTGTTCACTGTGGTAAGTGCTGCTCACAGATAGAGACTTCCAATTGAAAACACAGATGCTGAAAACTCCTTGGTTTGAATCAGTGGGAAGGACTGTTGGGTAGCTCAGGCTATTCCAAGAAGCAGCCACCAGGAATGCATGACTTTCTTTAGATAATAAGTGTTTCAGTATGAAGACTTTGCTAGTTGAGCGTGCTAAGATTTGTCATGTAATACAGTACTCTGTCAAACACTGTATCAGTAACAGTAGAAAATTATAGAACAGGAGTGAAACACCACCTAAGTGGGGACAAGGCTGATCAAATGTGGTTAAAGATGAATTCATCTGGGGAACATCAGTTTGAGGTGTATCTGCAACAAGATGACCATCTAAATAGAGATTGAGATTAAGAAAAATGTATTGACTATCTCTGTTGGCAAACATTGCTTGTAGACAGTTATTTTCTTGACTGATGATGAATAAGGAGGAAATGCACAAAACATAGAAAGGGGTTCATGAAAGAAGGTACTGTGGATATGAGGCAAGAAGGTGGAAATTCACTTAGTAAATGTGTGAAAGAAATCTCTCTCCAATATACTCCACTATCAAATACAAGAGTTTCCAGAAACTATCTGATGAACTGAATATGAAAAGAGACAAAATTCATAACCAAGGAGGAGGCATAATGAAAATTGTAATGCCACAGAATTAGCTTACAAAGTAATGACATGATATATAGTAAAATAAACATTTGGAAAAATATTTAATGCTATAATATTTTTTAAAGCATAAGTGTTCATTTTGCTTAATATTTAAGTGGTTTCCAGGGATTAAAATTATAAATGAGGTTTTAAATATTGATGAATAAGATTTTTCTATTTTAATTATTTCTTTGGATTATATTCCAGGGCCAAAGATTCTTAACTGTAGAGATGCTGTTTGCAAAGGTCATTCATCTCTGTCATAATATTCTGCCTCCCTCTCAAATAACAAAATGTTTGCCAAATTAGTTCTTGCACTCTTATAAACAATACAATTTATTGGGCTTTACCCAGACTATTTTAATTGATAAAGTTTTGGAATTTGATATAGTTTTAGTAATCTGGCAAACTTTTCTGGAACTACTTAGAAAAACATTATAGCTTATAATGGCCTAGGACTCCTATTGGAGGAAGAATGGAACTGGCACAGAAGACAGTTTGAGAAAATCTGAATCCTGGTGATACCATCTAATTTCTAGTAGTTCACGTTACATAAAGTAGTACCCTAGATCATTTTATTTATGCCAGTGAATTTATTTTTATTTGTAAGATAGAGTTTCACTTTGTCACTCTCTGCAGAGTGCTATGGTGTCATATCTCACAGCAACCTCAAACTTTCAGGCTCAAGTGATTCTCTTGCCTCAACCTCCCAAGTAGCTAGGACTACAAGTGTCCGCCACAACACCTGGATATTTTTAGAGATGGGGTCTTGCACGGGCTCAGGCTGGTCTCAAATGTGTGTGCTCAGGTGATCCGCCCACGTCAACCTTGTAGAGTGCTAGGATTACAGGTGTGAGACACTGCACCCACTTTGAATTCATTCTTTTGTTATGATTAAGACCACTGGAGTTGATTTGTAACTGACAACAGAATGTTGTATCCTTACTAACACATAGGTACATGGTGATTTTTATTTCTTTACTAAACATTGTATATATTTTTAAAAACTGAATTTTTATATTTTTATCTAATTGCAACTTGTGATAATGGCATTGACATTCATGCTAAGTATGATGAAGGCTGTATTAGCAATATATGCTTTCTAATTTGATCTCTAGTATATGAAAGCTGTGCAAGTATTTTGAAAATACCTTCTAGGGATGGGGGAGGGGCTTCCAAAAGAGGCTCCTGTCCAAAAGGAAAGATAATGTCCAGAAACTGCCCAATTAAGCTAAAGACTGGGAGCCCAGCCGAGAGTGAGAAGTGATAACTTCAGGTCTCCTCTGCTGAGGAAAGCTGCAACTCTAAGAAAGCAAGCTTCAGGTACAAAATTCACTGAAAGGAAAAGTGTCCATCACCCCACCCCAAAGAAAGCTGTGGTTTTTCTGTTTCTTTTTTTCTTCATTTGCTCCTGTGGATTTTCTGCAGACAAGTGGTGAACTGTGGACCTCTTGTCTCACCCCACAAGAGAATGCTGTGGGAAGTGGGGCCTACTAATTCAGAGAGACCCTGCTGGGACTCTGAACACTCTGCTCCTAGGCAGAAAAATTGAACTAAAGTCTTCCCTGCCATTCTGAATTTCCAGTACATTCCCCCCATACCTGAAGAACCAGAAGCCCTGCTGAGACTGAGAGAGGAGTTTCTTGAGTGGCACACCATCCCTGTTAGCCAGAACAAGTGCCCCACCCAGGAAGAGACTCTGAGGACCCCTCTGAGCATCCCCACCCCCAACACCTTCCCTGCCAGGGACTCTGCTGGCAACCACGTCTGCCTGCACCCCACATCCACCGGGCCTCTGCATGCCCTCCCCAGCCAGGTACTCTGCCAGCAACTGCGCCATCCCAAGCCCGCTGGGTCTCCTGGCACCCTCCCTGGCAAGGGACTCCACCAGTATCCATGAGGCCTCATGCTCACCTTCCCCAGCCAGGAACTCAGCCAGCAACTGTGCAGCCCATGGCCACCGGGCTTCCGAATACCCTCTCTGGCCAGGGAATCTGCCAGCAACTGGGCGGCCCTGTGCCCACCAGGCCTCCACACACCTGATCTCGCCAGGGATTCCATTGGTAGCTGCATGCCTGAGTGCGCCATGCCTGGTTGGTCCCCGAAACACACCACAGCCATGGACTCTGCCGCAAACACATGGCTCCGTGTCCTGCACCCACCAGGCCTCTGCCCACCCTGGCAAGGAACTCTGGGAGCAGCACAACCCATGTCTGCCCTCACATACCCTCCCTGCCTCCACACTGGCCCCACCAGTCTGGCTAGGGACTCCAGAAGCCGCGTAACCCTGGCCCTCCCTCCGGAGCTCTCCCTGCCTCTATGTGGAGCCCTCTTCCTGGCCAGAGACTGCTGGAGCCACAGCTCTCTTTGCCAAAGTCACTGGGCTCCAGACACTCCCAGAACTATGTGCACCATGCTCTGCCCTGCTGTAGGATCCATGGGTGCCACACTCCAGAACTGCTCCCACAGCTGAACTCCCTGGCTGGGGTAGTCCCAGAGGAGCTACACAGGGTCACTTCCTACAAAGATCCAGCAATAATAGACTGATCCTGCTGGGGTCTAAACTTAGAGAGACAACTCCCCAACTCTGAGGACAGCCAGAGGCAATGGTGAAAAACAATCATGAGGAAGAATCAATGGAAAAACTCTAGCAATATGAACAATCAGAGTAGATCAACTCACCCAAGGAAGGATAAGGCAGACACAGCACAAGATCCCATGCATAAACAAATGGCTGAGATGTCAGAAATCGAATTCAGAATCTGGATAGCAAATAAGATAGCAGAATGGAGGAAAAGATAGAATTAGACTTTCAAGCAGTAATCCAAAAGATGTCCCCCAAATTCAACCAATTCAAAGATAAAATGACCAAAGATTTTGACACATTGAGACAAGAAGTTGCAGCCCTCAAAGTTCTGAGAAATACAGTAGAATGCCTCAGTAACAGACTGGAGCAAGCAGAAGAAAGGATTTCTGATGTCGAAGACAAAGCTTTCAAATGCTCCCAAACTTTCAAACAGGAAGAGAAATGGAGGGCAAAAATAGATCACTCTCTCAGAAAGCTCTGGGATAACTCGAAGCAAACCAATATTTGCTTTAAAGGGTCCGCGAAAATGACGAAGTGGATTCACAAGACACAGAGTATCTTCTTCATGAGATTTTGAAAGATAACTTTCCAGACATGCCAAGAAATTCTGAAATTCAGATAGCTGACAGTTTCAGAATTCCAGCCAAACGACTCAACCCAAATAATACATCCCACAGGCACATCATAATCAATCTCACTAGTGTTAATATGAAGGAGAAACTTCTGAAAGCAACAGATGTAAGAAAATCATAACCTACAAGGGGAAAAATATTAGAGGAACTGCAGATGTCTCTGCGGAAACCTTTAAAGATAGAAGAGGATGGTCATCGGTTTTTAATATCCTAAAACAAAATAACTTTCAATCCAGGATCCTGAATCCAGCTAAACTGAGTTTCATTTATGGTGGAGAAATTAAATACTTTAATGACATCCACATGTTGAAGACATTTGCCATAACTAAACCAGCTATCCAAGGTATTCTTAGACCTATCTTCCATAATGACCAGTGTAATCCTCCAGCATAAAAGTAAAACCACTCAGAAACTTTTGATCAAAGTCCAACTTCCACAGTCACAAAAGGATTAAAAATGTCCACTGGACTTTCGAATGGATCATCAACATTTTCAATTAAAATGAATGGTTGAAATTGTCCTCTAAAGAGGCACAGGTTGGCTGACTGTAAGCAAAAAATCAGGCCAGATATCTGCTGCATACAAGAATCTCATCTTACCTTAAAAGATAAATATAGATTCAAGGTAAAGGGATGGTCATCTATATACACTATAAAGTGTAGGGAAAACTCTTGAAGGAATCGGCTTGGCTGAATTTTTTTTTTTTTTTTTGTAGAGACACAGTCTCACTTTATCACCTTCTGTAGAGTGGTGTGGCATCACACAGCTCACAGCAACCTCCAACTCCTGGGCTTAGGCGATTCTCCTGCCTCAGCCTCCCTAGTAGCAGGGACTACAGGTGCCCACCACAATGCCTGGCTATTATTTTTTCTGTTTTGCAGGTTGGCCCAGGCCAGGTCTGAACCCACCCCCTTTGGTATATGGGGCTGGCACCCTACTTGATGAGCCACAGGCGCCACCCCTTTGGTGAATATTTTATGAGGGGTACTCCCCAGGCAATTGATGCAGTATAAAAAATACACTACTGGGACCTGATCAAACTAAAAACCTTCTGCACAGCTAAGAACATAGTAAGTATGGCAAGCAGACAGCCCTGAGAATGGGAGAAAATATTTGCAGGTTATACCTCCAACAAAGGTTCAAACCATAATCCACAGAGAACTCAAACGTATTAGCAAGAAAAGAACAAGTGATCCCATCTCAAGTTGGGTAAAGGACTCGAAGAGAAACTTCTCTAAAGAAGTCAGGCACACAACCTACAGACACATGAAAAATGCTCATCATCCTTAATCATCAGAGAAATGCAAATCAAAACTACTTTGAGATATCACCTAACTCCAGTATGATTAGCCCACATAACAAAATCCCCAAACCAGAGATACTGGCATGACGTGGAGAAAAGGGAACACTTCTACACAGCTGGTGAGAATGCACACTAATACATTCCTTTTGGAAGGATGTTTGGAGAGTACTTAGAGATCTAAAAATATACCTGCCATTCGATCCTACAATTCCTTTACAAGGTATATACCCAGAAGGCCAAAAATCACATTATAACAAAGACATTTGCACCAGAATGTTCATTGCAGCCCAATTCATAATTGCTAAGTCATGGAAGAAGCCCAAGTGCCCATTGACCCACAAATGAATTAATAAATTGTGGTACATGTATACCATGGAATACTATGCAGTATTAAAGAAAGATGGAGACTTTACCTCTTTTGTGTTTACATGGATGGAGCTGGAACATATTCTCCTTAGCAAAGTATCTTAAGAATGAAAGAAAATGTACTTAGCCCTACTATGAAGCTAATTTATAGATTTCATATGATGGCTATAACTCAACTATAGCCCAAGAATATGGGGAAAGGGGCAAGGGACGGGAGGGGAGGGGAGAAGTTGTGGTGGAGGGAGGGCAATTGGTGGGGCCACACCTACGGTGCATATTAGAATGGTACAGGTGAAACTTACTAAATGCAGAATACAAATGTCTTCATACAATAACTAAGAAGAAAATGCCATGAAGGCTGTGTTAAACAGTTTGATGAAAATATTTCTGATTGTATGTGAAACCAGCACATTGTACCCCTTGATTGCACTAATGTATACAGCTATGATTTAATAATAAAAACAAAACATTAAAAAAAATAAGAAAATGCCTTCTATTTTCAACACTTGAGACAAATCTGATACCCATATTTCAGGATTTTTCTTAATAATCTGTTTTGTTCTTAAAAACCTATGCACAGATTGCACGGCTATGTAGAAAGTAATAAAGTATATATGACTTTTATATTTATTTGTGTTCTTTACTTGTAGGACAATAAATTATTAACTTTCAGAAGAGAGCAGAAATACATTTTCTACTTCCTTAAAGAGTAGAATTATTTTGTCTTTCCCATTGATTTTTGTAAATAATACATTCTCTATCATCTATTTTAGGAAAATAAAGTATTCCATCTGAAATAGGCTTTACTTTTATTTGTTAAAGTGATTTGGAAACTTTTATTTCAGCAATTTCTATTTATTGTGTAGAGAAATGATTGATGTTTTGGAATGTACCAATTCATTTCGAGCTGAGATACATTTGCACATTTTAGTTTTACTATCCTTGCAAAAAAATCCTTTAAAATGCAATACAAATATAAATGCATCTTCATCCAAGATCTTTAGAAATTCTGTCATGATCCATTGAGAAACTACTAAGCATTTTCTATAAATAGAACAAATTTTTAGAGCTCAATGGATCAAAAAAAAAAAAAAAAACAACCAGAATCTTTGTATAGTTTCTATCATGTTTCTTTTTACTTTCTTTTGTAGATCAGGGGTAGGCAAACATTTTTTGAAGATGAAAGGACAGATAATGACTCTTTTCAGCTTTGTAGTAATAGGGTCTTATCATAGTTGCTCATTTCTACAGTTGTAGAGTCAAAGCAGCCTGAGAAATATGTAAATGTAGTTCTGTACCAATAAAACTTTATTTATAAAATTAAACAGTGGTCCATGTTTGGCCGATTCTCATTGTCAATGTACATTAAAGACAGAGGATGCTGTTGATTTAATACTTGTAGTATTTATAGGTTTCAAGTGTCTATATCCATAACTCTTCCTGAGATACACAGTATCATGCTTTTCTTTTTTTTGCAAACACAAGCAGATAGTTTTTTCAATTTTATCAATATTAAATACCAATAATTTAGTTCACCTTAATTTCTACAAAGGTTAGAACTTTTTATAAAAATAATTGAGATCTGAAAGTTCTGAAGAAAGTATTTTTACTCGGAATATTAGCAATTAGGGATATGGGAGGATAGTTACAGGACAAGCAACTAAAATTACTGCAATAAAAGTTGACAAATGGAACTTTTACATACCATCTTTTTCTTCTGAGAGAGTCTCACTCTGTTGCCCAGAGTAGAGTGCCATGACATCAGCCTAGTTCACTACAATCTCAAATTCCTGGGTTCAAGAGATTTTCCTGCTTAGGCTTCCAAGCAGCTGGGATTACAGAGGATTGCATACTGTCCAGCTAGTTTTTTCTAGAGAGATAGGGTCTCATTATTGCTCAGGCTGGTCTTGAACTCTTGAGTTCAAGCAATCCACCCACCTTGGTTTTTCAGAGTGCCAGGATTATAGGTGAGAGCCACTGCACCCAGCTTAGCCTTCCATTTATATTGGATGCTTGAAGATACTTAGTGTCTACCTACTTAATTTAGGATAACCTTTTCATTTCAAAATCCCTAATTATATCTGCAAAGTCTTCCCTTTGCCCTCAAAATGTCTTCATATTACAGGTTCCAGAGATCATCATGTGAACATATTGTTGGGAATCATCATCAGCCCATCATAGGTATCATCACTACCTTCTTGGGAAATGAATCATTATAAAGTGAAAATGTTAGTAGTAATCTTTTGTACAATAGGAGAAAGATTTCTGAACTAAGCATTCAAGTTGAAGTGGACTCAACTCATGAGTTTTTGATCATACTATATAAAACCATTCTCATGTGCACATAAGTAATAAGCAGAAAAGATTGAAAGTGTCTATTCCTATATACCAACAAAAGGAAATAAAGGCAAAAGCCTTTGGTGAAAAATGTAAGAAAATTGCTCCATGAAAAGAAATGTTAGAAAAAGTATACACTATATATTCTTAAAATTATTGTAGAGAAGATATACTTTGATTCAAAAAATGTATTATTCAGAGTAGACTTCATAAAATAATGAAATAAAATGTGTAAATAGAGCAGTGCTCAAAGAGATTGTAGAACAAAGTCATTATCAAAGTGAAATATATGGGGGGGGAGCAAGATGGCTGACTGGAAGCAGCTTCCGAAGAAGGCTCCTGTTCAAAAGGGAAGATAACCTCCAGAAACGGTACAATTAAGCTGAATACTGGGAGCCCAGCCGAGAGAGAAGTGATTTCTGTGGTCACCTCTGCTGAGACACGCTGCGACCCCAAGAAAGCAAGCTTCAGGTACAAGATTCAATGGAAAGGAAGAGTGTCTGTCCCCTCCTCCAAGAAAGCTCTGAGTTTCTTGCTTTTCTGTTTCCTTATTGTGGTTGGTTTAAAACCTATTGTATCTGCGAATAGGATTGCTACACCTGCTTTTTTTGCTTTCCATTTGCCTTGAATATAAATAATCATCCCTTCATCTTGAGTCTATATTTATCTTTTAAGGTAAGATGAGTTTCTTTTATACAGCAGAGGTTTTGTATCTAGTCAGCCAACCTGTGCATCTTTAGAGGACAGTTTAAACCATTCATATTAATTGTAAATAATGATAAATCTTTACAAAGTCCAGTGGACATTTTTAATCCTTTCCTCACTGTGGAAGTTGGAATTTGATAAATATTTTCTGGGTGAGTCTACTTTTGTGGTATAGGGTTACACTGGTCATTATGGAGGATAGGTCTGAGAATACGTTGGAGAACTGGTTTAGTTATAACAAATTTCTATAAATGACTTTCAACCCAGGATCCTGTACCCACCTAAAGTGAGGTTCATTTATGATGGAGAAATTTCTCCATATTAACTTTAGTGAACTTAATTATAATGTGCCTGGGGGCTGTCTTATTTGGGTTGAGTCATGCTAGGATTCTGAAACTCTCTGCTATCTGAATTTCAGAATCTCTTGGCATGTGTGGAAAATTCTCTTTCATAATTTCATATAGAAGAGACTCTGTGCCTTGTGACGCCACTTCAACATTTTCAGGTATCCCTATAAGGCAAATATTGGTTTTCTTCGAGTTATCCCAGAGCAGTCTGAGAGAATGATATTTTTGCCTTCAATTTCTCTTCTTCTTCGTAGGTTTGGGAGCTTTCGTAAGCTTTGTCTTCAATGTCAGAAATCCTGTCTTCTGCTTGCTCCATTCTGTTGCTGAGGGATTCTACTGTGTTTCTCAGATCTTTGAGGGCTGCAACTTCTTGTCTCAATGTGTCAAAATCTTTGGTCATTTTGTCTTTGATTTTGCTGAATCCTTGAGATATCTTTTGTATTACTGCTTGAAATTCTAGTTGCATTGTTTCTTCCATTCTGTTGATCTTATTTGCTATCCAGATTCTGAATTCGATCTCTGACATCTCAGCTATTTGTTTATGCATGGGATTTTGTAAGGTGACTGCCTTATCATTCCTTGGGGGAGTTTATCTACTCTGATTATTCATATTGCTAGAGTTTTTCCATTGATTCCACCCAGTGATTGTTTTTCACTGTTGCCTCTGGCCCTCCTCAGAGTTGGGGAGGTGTCTCTCCAAGATTGGACCCCAGCGGAATCACTCTGCTCTTGGTGGATATTTATAGGAAATGACCCTGTGTTGCTCCTCTGGGGCATCCCCAGTTAGGGAGTTGTGGCTGTGTGAGCAGCTCCGGAGTGGAGCATGTCACACACTGATCCAGCAGCAGGGCTGGGGATGGTGCACAGGGTTTTGGCAATGCCTGGCTCCCAGTGGCTTTGATAATGAGAGTGGATGGCTCCAGCATTCTCTGGTTGGGTGGAGGGCTTTGCACAGAGGTAGGCAGGAAGCAGGGAGGGCACGGGATGGAGGACATGGGTTGTGTGGCTACTCGAGTCCCTGGCTGGAGCAGCCATGGCCAAAGCAGGTTTGGGGGTCTTGGTAGTGCAGCCTCTGTTGGAACCCCATGCATTTGTCGGAGTCGCTGGAGTGGGGTGGGCTTGGGTGCTGAGGCGGGATGACCCATGGTGGGGTTGCTCACTCCCGTCGGAGACTCTGGAGGGAGGCAGGCTTGAGTGCTGAGGTGAGACAGCATGTGGTGGGGTCGCTCACCCCTGCTGCAGTCCTTGGATTGGGGTGGGGGTGGGTTCTGAGGTGATGCAGCAGGCGGTGGGGTCTCTAAAGTCTGCCGGAGTCCATAGAGAAGGATGAGCCTGGGTGCCGAGACATGCGTGCCATGCAGTGGGGAGGCTTACACCTGCTGGTATCCTTGGAGTGTGGCAGACTTGGGTGCAGAGGCAGTGCGGCCTAAGGCGGGGTTGCTCACGCTAGCCAGCGATGTTGGTGAGGGATAGGCCTGAGTGCCAAGGTGGAGTAGCCCACGGCCAGATCACTCACTGCAGCCGGTGTCCCTGGAGTGTGGTGGGCCTGGATGCTGAGGCTCTGCAGCCCACGGCATGTCGCTCAAGGCCGCTGGTGTCCCTGGAGTGGGGAAGGCCTGAGTGCAGAGGCAGCACAGCCTGTGGCAGAGTAGTTCACTCCTGCCAGAGTCCCTGGCAGGGGGCTTCCCATGGCAGGGTCGCTTGTGCCCACCTATTTCCCTGGACTGGAGAGGGCCTGGGTGTGGAGGCGGCATGGACCATTGGGGGGTCACTCAGGCTCCCTGGTGTCCCTGGAGTGGTGTGGGTTTGAGTACTGAGGCAGTGAGGCGAGGCCAGTGGCGGGGTTGCTCACACCCACCAGTGATGTTGGTGGGCGGCAGGCTTGGGTGACAAGGTGGCGTAGCCTGCAGCGGTGTTGCTCATGGCTGCTGGTGTCCCTGGAGTGTGGTGGGCCTGGGTGCCGAGGCTCCCTGCTGTAGTTTTTCAAAACCCACCTCATAGCAGTCCAATAAGATAATCACCCCTAGTCTCCAATCCTATTTCTTTTCTCCTTCAGATAATTTATTCATCTTGCTATTCACCAACAAACATGATTGCTATGTTGACATTTCTAATCCAAGATCAATAATTACAGAAAATATCCTGATACAGGCTTGATTACCTTGACAATGTGGTCCTGGAGAGAAGAATGATCTCTGATCACCAACAGAATTGTTAGACCAGAGAAAGCCACCACAAAAAAGTAACTTGTAAAGATCATTACCATAAAAACCACCATGAATAATTTCTCCCCCAAGTGTATAGTATCTTAGCAAAACAAGACATTTCATTCTTGGTAATTACATGGCACATGCATTTATGCTGTCAAAAATTAGAATGATGGACTATTATTAGATATTTTCCTTTCATGGGTCCTTTTTCCTTTGATATAAAAACATTTGCTTCTCAGTTGCTCTGCCTGTAGTGTTTTTATTATGACTCTATCAAAAACACATATTCTGACAATGTTAGTTGGAAATTTTAATGAAAGCCTATTAGAATTAGCATATTTTCATGATGAATCTGCAGTAAAGAGCTATTTCAGAATAAAGGCAGAAAAGGTGGATTCACAGACCAGTTTGCACCCTTTCACACACACTTTCCATTTCCCCTGCACATTTTCCTCCCTGCGAATGCCCCCATTTAGTGTCTAAGGTTTTGGGGACTGAACATTGAGGGACATGTTTAATAGAAACCCTCACATGATTTATCTGGGTTCAAAAAAGTCCTTTTATTCCTTCAGGCAATTGAATCAACATTTTTAACATTTTCTTCACAAGTGATGAGTTGAAAAGAGAAGGTAACACTCTGCAATCCCACTACTAGGTATCTAGTCAGAAGAGAAATAAATCATTTTGTCCTATGGACATATATACTAGATTGTTTATTGCAGCTCAATTTATAATCACCAAGATGTGGAAACAACCTAAATACCCATCAACTCAGGAATGGAGTAACTCTGGTATATGCATACCATAGAATACTCTTCAGCCATAAAAAAGATGGTGACTTCACATCTTTTGTGTTAATCTGGATGAAGTTGAAACATATTTTTCTCAGTGAAGTATTATAGGAATGGAAAAGCAAATGTCCGATGTACTCAATACTAAATGTGAAGCCAGTAGGGGATCTAATTCACACCCACGCAGGAGAAAGACTCATTTCTATTCAAGTTGGGCAGATGGGGAAAGAGGAAGGAAAGAGAAGGAAGGGGGTTTGGGGGTCCTCCCACTGAATGGGTACAATGTAGTGGCATATGGCATACCTTTTGGATCCAGGATGTAGGGGTCATGGCGAAACTTGCCCCTTTCTCTTGGTTGGTTAACTGGAAGATCAATTTACAGTTAGGATAGATTATAGGAGAAAGGTTTATTTCCAATTACCTTGTGCATGGTGGGAACTACAAGAATGATTTCCCAGTGTATCAGTGATGGTCAGAGAACTTTATAGATGCCTTTTAGAAGGGAGGGGGGAAGAATGTGGAAAGTTTAGGGGCAGTGAGTGGTAGCTAGGAGGGATGTAGAGATGGAGGGGAACATATTTATTTGTAGATCAACCTGAGAAACAGTGTTTCAAATGACCCTGGGGCCAGGTCTGGGTCTGTTAACATGTAATAAGGAAGTCAGCAGCCCCTTTTTGATTCTCAATTGAACTATTCAGGTTTTACATAGACAGAGGCAAGCCTTCTTCTAATGCTTCCTGATCATGAATAGCCTTTAATTCAAAATATTCTTTATACCAAGGAGTCATATTTGGGGGCAAAATTTCTTAGCTCCTTCAAGGACATAACTACAAGATGGCCACTGCCTAACACACTCAAATATTGTGACACAGTTGTTTGTACCCTCACATTAACATGAAATTGAAAACTTAAATTGTATGTACATCAATGGTTATTTCACCTTATCAATCTTTTGTTGTATTGCATAATTTCCCCCCTTTTCTTTCTTTTTTTAAAAATAATTTTATTGAATCATAATTATGTACTTTGGTGCAATCATAGGGCACGATTCATATACATTCAGAAATATTTTGATTATACTGTTACAGATAGCCTTCATGGCATTTTCTTGATCACTATATAAAGACATTGATACTCTACTCCTTACTTTACCAAGTTTCACCAGTACCCTGCTAAGATGCACCATAGGTGTGTTCCCACTAATTGCCCTCCCTCTACCCATCCTCCCCCCTTCCCTCCCCTCCCTTTCCCCTTTCCCTGTATTCCTGTGCTATAATTGGGTTTTAGCCTTCATATGAAAGCTATAAATTAGCTTCATATTAGGGCTGAGTACATTGGATACTTTTTCTTCTATTCTTGAGATACTTTGCTAAGAAGAATATGTTCCAGCTC